>BJCO01829877.1:0-13912 GCA_018326465.1 Flaveria floridana | reverse complement strand
TAAAAAGTATGTATGGGGAGAAAAGCAGAATGAAGCCTTTGAACTTCTTAAGAATAAATTATGTAGTGCATCTGTGTTAGCTTTACCCGAAGGAACTGATAACTTCATAGTCTATTGTGATGCCTCTCGTCAAGGCTTTGGATGTGTTTTAATGCAAAAGGATAAAGTGATTGCATATGCATCTAGACAACTTAGAGGTAGTGAAAAGAATTACACCACCCATAATCTAGAATTAGGAGCTGTAATATTTGCACTGAAAATTTGAAGACATTACCTATATGGAACTAAGTGTATAATATATACGGACCACAAAAGTTTGCAACACATCTTTGATCAGAAAATGTTAAACATGAGGCAAAGAAGATGGGTAAAACTATTAAGTGATTATGATTGTGAAATTAAGTATCACCCAGGAAAGGCTAATGTAGTAGCTCATGCTTTAAGTAGAAAAGAAAGGACAAAACCTTTACGGGTACGAGCAATGAAAATGGAATTACGGTCAGATCTGTTAAGTGAAATCCGGAAAGCTCAACAACAAGACATGCTGACACTGAAAGAACAAAGAAAAGACTTAAAAGAAGAAGCAGATGGAATTCTGAAATTCAACGGAAGAATCTGGATACCTGACAACAAACAGATTAGAACAACTGTTCTTTAAGAAGCTCACAAGTCAAGATACTCTGTGCACCCAGGAAATAACAAAATGTACAAGGACTTGAAAAGCCAATATTGGTAGCCAAGTATGAAGAGGTCAGTTGGAGAATTTGTAGAACAATGTGATGTTTGCTTAAGAATAAAAGCTGAATATCAAAAACTTTTAGGATACTTACAGCAACCAGAAATCCCAGAATGGAAATGGGATCAAATTACAATGGATTTCATAACTAAGTTACCCAGAACCAGAAATGGATACGACACAATTTGGGTTATAGTAGATAGGCTAACTAAGCCTGCTCATTTCTTACCTATTCGAGAAGATTACAAGATTGAGAGATTAGCACGGATTTACATAAAGGAAATTGTGTCTAGACATAGAATACCTGTATCTATTATATCAGATAGAGATAGTACATTTACTTCCAGATTCTGGCAAACTTTACAAAAAGCTTTAGGCACTCAAGTAAACTTAAGCACAGCTTATCATCCACAAACTGATGGACAAAGTGAAAGAACAATACAAACTCTGTAAGATATGTTAAGGGCTTGTGCTATAGACTTTGGTAGAAATTGGGATAGTCATTTGCCTTTAATAGAATTTTCATACAATAATAGTTATCACTCTAGTATTGGGTTAGCACCATTTGAAGCGTTATATGGAAGAAAATATAGGTCACCTTTATGCTGGAATGAAATAGGTGATAGACAACTCACAGCTCCTGAACTAATCCAAGAAACCACAGACAAGATCACTGAAATTAAAAACAGGTTGAAAACAGCTCGTGATCGACAGAAAAGCTATGCAGACAAACGGAGAAAACCATTAGAATTTCAAATTGGAGACAGAGTCTATTTGAAAGTATCACCTTCTAAAGGTATCTTTCGGTTTGGAAAATCCAGTAAACTGAACCCTAGGTACATTGGTCCATTTAAAGTTATTGATAGAATTGATCCTGTAGCATATAAGTTGGAATTACCACAGGAATTAAGTGAAGTACACAACACATTTCATGTGTCCAACCTCAAGAAATGCTTAACCAATGGAACTCTAGTAGTGCCAATTCAAGAAATACAGGTAGATAAGAAACTGCATTTTGTGGAAGAACCCATAGCCATTGTGGGAAAAAAATAAAGAAGTTAAGAAGAAGTAAAATTCCCATAGTGAAAATTAAGTGGAATGCAAGAAGAGGACCAGAATACACCTGGGAAAGGGAAGATGAGATCAAGAAAAAGTACCCTCACCTGTTCAGAGGTAATACTTAATTAAGTTTTCTAAAGCACACTCCACTGAATTTCGGAACGAAATTCTTTTAACGGGGGGAGAATGTGACAACCCAAAAATTTACTTTATTTCATGAACCATAGTAATATTATTTTTTTATGAGAATACATATTCATGATTGCATGCATACAAATTAATTATTAAGGTACACATAATTAAAATATTCACCTATATATATATGTATATACCTTATGAAAATATATATAAATTATGTCTTTAGTATGATATATGTTTGAGCATATATGACTATGACTGTACGTATCCATGCTACATGCATGCCTATACATTAATAAATTACGTACGTATGGAAGCATATGTGTACCCAAAACTCACACATATGTATGTATATCTACAAGTTTTGACGTATGCATGTTTGCATGCATACCCATAAATTAATTAGTTATGTATGCATGTATGTAAGGTACACAAAATTCATACATACGGGTATATATATACAAGTTTTGACGTATACATCTATATGTACATGAACAGTGCTTGGAAAACCAATATATATTGATATGTATGCATATAACCTCACTATATATATATATGTTTCGGGTATATATACATATCTACACATCAAAAACACAATTCAACTTAACTAAAATAAAAACCTAACTAAAACCTATAAACTAAAACCTAAAACATACCGATCTAAACCACCACCTTACACCATTCGAAACCACCAATCCACCAACCCAAACCACCATCTTCGGCCACCTTATACCAATGCACCCCGAAACCACCAAACCACCCCCCCCCCCCCCCCCCCCCCGGTTTTGTGTTGCTTGTACACCTAAAACCGCCACCCTAATCTCCAAATTCAAACCTCATAATTACAAAGGAATTTAGGCAATCCCAAAGTATTCCCTCGGCAACCATGGTTTCACACCACCAACTCACCATCACTTGCCACCCTATGCTCCTAATCATCAAGATAACACTCCTAGGAATACATTCATGCACTTTAAAACTTCCTAACCATGCCACCTAGCTTTGCAAAAACCCAAGCATGCTCACAAACCGCCACCTATCTTGCATACATTGAATCCTTGCTTTCAAATCCATGGCCTCGGTTATAGAATAGGGAATATATTCCCCCAAAGTCAAAACCTATACCTACTAAGACTCCTAGCTAGAATTGAGAACTTGATGTGGCAATCTCTCGGTTAAGAGGCTTGAGAAAACCGCCACATATCCCCTTGTCATTTGATGAATCACCTCACACATTGCTTTTAAAACCTCAGGCTTTTGGAACATACACACCATAAAGCAATCACTTGCACCTTTCTCTCAACAAACCACAACCACCTTTCACCGCAAGCACAACCATCATCCCCACCCGATCACCATCACATACCCTCAGCCACCTTCTGCCTCTCTCTCGAATACCAGCATTAACCATCACCACCAACCTGTCCCACAAACACTCTCACCCTCGGTTACAATACAACAACCGCAAACAACATCAACAACAACAACCCGACAACCACAACACCAACACCCACAAACCACGTACCACCAACACCTACCACCACCATCCACGACCTGTACCACCTTGTCTCGAGATCAAGAAGCTGAAACATCATCAAGTCCATCCTCAAAAGGTGATAAAAAGGTTTTGTTACATATATGTTACAAAACATATATATACATACATATTGAGATGTATATATATAAAAGGATTAACCACCAAAACCAAATTTTGGGAAACTTTAATCCATGAATCTTGAGTAATAAGTTCCAAAACTCAGGAACTTATGATTTAAAAAGACATATGTGGATTTTACAAAATATATATCATAATTATTTAAGAAAAATCAAATAAATATTAAATGAAAGCGATTGTGGTAATAAACATTGAAAAATTCTTGTTTTTATACTAAAATATTAAACTGGAAACTTTGATAAAGTTTTGATAAGTGAAATAATTTATATAAATTATTTTATCATAGAAAATAGAAGAAAATATCAAAAATAGAAATAAATTCGGGAAAATTTTGATAAAATTACAAAATGATTATTTTGAGGTATAAAAGCCTCTGGAATTATTTCAGAATTTTATTCATTGTTATAATAAAGATATGAATTTTTATTTGATCTAAAGCAGATAAATCATAATAAATATTTAAGTGAATAATAAATTCTGATAAAATCATAGATGCAATATTAAATATGATACTACAGACTATATAATTTTCGTAATTTTTTTATTAGTATAAGTATTTGTTCTAAACATTTCAATTATTGTGAAAATTACAAAAACTGCTATGTTACGATTTGGACTTTGAGATAATTATATGGTGTGTGGTTTTATATAAGAAACCGTCTGTGAAATTCTGAGAATTTATGATTAACATAAGATATTTTTATCCATTTATGGGAATGTTATGAAAATTACAGAAAATAATATGTTAAGAGTTGGATGCTATAAAAATTATGTAATGTTACTGACTTTTTGGACAAAATTATATGAAATTTTGAGGATTTATTGGACAGCAGAAGGTATTATGATGAATTTTGGGAATATTGTGGAATTTATGTAAAATAATTTATTAAAGATTTGAAGTTGAGAAAATTATAGAAAACTACAAACTGTCCAAACTTATGTTCCACCAAATTTAGTGATTTTTGGACATCAATAGCTATTTTGTGTGATTTTTGAGAAGTTTTAGAATAAATCACAAACTATTATGGATTAAGAATTTTTAGAGGCCCGAAGGTGTTTCTATTAATCTTTTACAGTCAATGAAAACAAGAAAAATATTTAATATATTGTCTGATACTGTGAACTATCTTGTTAGGTTCAAGTGAGAAGACACGGTGAGTGCATAGCCCCATTTTCAACCGTTTGGTATTCAGTAAAGTTTTGGGGGAAAAAGTATACTGTTGAGTTGATGTATTATTTTGAAAATATTTGTGTTTGCTTACTGTCATTTGCGACACAACCATTAGTTCGAATGAGGAACCGGTCGATAATATTAGTAGCGCTACTTAGGAGAATATTTGCACTAACCGGATGAGGGTTACTGTTATTTTCCCGTACCTAACCGAATGGGGGTTATGATGTAATATTATCTGACTTTATTATTTCGTGACAGTATGATTATGTTGTGAGCAGGTTTGGTTGTAATTGATACATCAACAAAAATATTTGTCCGGATTAAACCTATGTTCTCACCAACATTTTGTTGACTGGTTTAAGTGTACTTTTTTAGGAAATGAGTAACACCTTTGATTTCAGCTTTGAGGTTCATAATGGTTGGGGCGACGTTGTAGGGCGGGTCTGCGTAACACTGACCGTTGACATCGTTGACGGAAGTGTGTACGTAGACGCGTATTTCCATAGATTCTAGACATGCTGTAACCTAGCTGTAACTAATTACATCTAATTTTGGTATATTATGTAAAAAGATGTAATTCTTCTACTATTAATAAAAGCATGTCTATGTTATGTTTCCATTATATCTGTGTTTATTTACTATAAACAACTGCACTCTGATAAAAGCTAGTCACATTCCACCCGTATCGTTCACGCTTCCGCCGGGATGTGACATTTTTAAAGCTGCCTTTCTACACCTAACAAATGCTAACATTGATGACCATATATAATTAAATTTAGAAGTGTGGGTTTGATCCATATAGATTTTTAGGCCTAGGACTCAGATGCGGACACTCGGGTGTTAACCCTAATCTAACTGTTTTAGATGGTAATCCCGTGTAATTATAAACAGCTCTTGATTCTATGAATTTGTCAAAATAAATCTCCTTTATGTTAGTGATGTTAGTATTATCAAAGGTATTTCAGTTTAGTTGGACTTACTTTAGACCATAGTGATATTACAGTAAACATTGATGCAAGTTAGAATGTATACACATTTGTTCAAGAATATTAAGATTTTTTACACCAAGGAAACTCATGAATCCCAAAGGGGCATCACCCCCTTGGCAGGGTTCGAGGTAGCGTCGTGAAAAGTTCCAAGGGAGTGAGCCCCTAAAGGGGACTGCGTTGATTATCAGAAGTAAGTTGCTACTAGTAATTAACATCAACAACTTGTTGTTTAGTACTAGTTGATCATCAGTAGCAACTTGTTTGACCAACTCGGTGGCAACTGCTAAGGAGTGGTAACTTCATCGTCCCAGATAACTAGTTGATGTTGAAGTGAGTTTTCTATTGATGTACCAATCTAATGTCGGTTATAATCATCAATTGAAACACAATGAACATTCTCTACTTATAAGTGGACAATATTTGGTTTAGTTAATGTACAGGAAAAATCGCAAATGATTTACGATACCCTTCCCACAATATAAACTTATACTTGTTCTTGAATGTTTTTTGTCTTATTTGTTTATAGAGTTTTAAGTATCACCTAAATTACTTTAATCTATAGTGATTGTACATTATTTTAAAGCTTTATTAAGGTGATCTAACATGTAAAAACTACACTCACTCTCTCCCCCTCTCCCTCTCGCTTTTGTTCATGGATTTAGCGTAATCATATTGAACGTTTTTGTTAACATCACATTCGACGATCAAGTAAATGCACTATTATTAGTAACTTTTTTATTAAAAGTTGGTCTAATGGTTACTAATTCATCTAAACTACTAAGTTCAATTTTGAGGAATTCGTGATGTGGTCCTTACGTAGGATGTTTAGAGAAAAACATGATGTTAGTATTCACATTCGTTGTTTATTGCAAAAGGAAAAAGAGTTCAAAAGGCAATAGCGGGCTTGATTAATGTATAAATTAGTACACATCACCTAGTGTAATCAAAGGGCGAGGGAGATTTAAAGTTAAATAATAGACAATGCTCTTTTTTGCAATGTCGAATTTCTAATTGAATTCTCGATCATAGATTTAGGTTTATCGTTCCGTGCTTTCTTGTGTGGAAGTGCTTTTGAATTTTAAATTATAAAATGGTAGAAGTTTTACTTGCAGACTAACAATAGACTCAATATAATGTGTAGTAGGGATGTTGTTTCTAAAACTAGAAGAGTTAAGTTTGTTTTAGATCTCAATATAATCTTAAGCTCAGTGGGATTGTTTGACAATAGAAGTCACCTAAGAACATGTAAAAATACTTAATTTTAACATGTAAGGGTATTGATGATCAACACTCTTGATCTTGATTAATTTTACTTCTCAACACTTAATTAGGCTTGCACACTTTAGACCTTCAATGTCCTCAAATTTCTTTTGTTTAAGAGTTCTAGAAGTAATCTAATCAAATAACACCTTTGGGGGAGAGTTTGGATAATTCCAAAGGCGTGGTGGTGACAAATGAGCTTGAAGTCTAGTGTTTCTTTATCATCACCCAAGTAGGCACTCGCATGACCTAATTAGAGAGGTGGTCTAGCCTCTATCAATGACATGCAAACGCTTCTTAGGTCCTGCAATCCGAATATGCCCCTACCCCAAACAATTCATCTAATGACTAACCAAAAGGGTCATCTAGTGCCCGTTTAACAAGACTTTATCCGGTCTTGACTTTGTTGACTTCCCAAGTTAATTATAGTTGCATATTGATTTAGGTGTGGCTGTTAAAAATGTGATCAAGAAAAGTATGGTTGTCACTCATGGACCTAGAAAGGGAACATTGTGTATAGCAAAAGTTTATACACATGGAGTAAAAACACCTATTGCTCTATGACACCAAAAACTTAGCGCATGCAAGTGAAAAAGATGTAAAGATGTCTGTTTCTCAAAGCAGGGTCTAGAATGAAAGAATGTGACACTTGGTTGTTTCTTTCAGCCATGTGATAGTTGAAAGCATAAGAATGTTAACTTTTCAAAGATTAGGATACAATCTAAAGTCGAGAAATTGGAGTTATATCACTTTCATTAGAAGGTAAATCTAGGTATTTCATCAACTTTTGATTATTTAATAGGAAAGATGTGGGCATAAAAAAGAAATCATTTGTATTTGCACTACTATAAATTATAAAATAAACTATAACACGTAAATTATCACACACACCGATTTATATGTAAAAGTTTGTGTTATAAAAATGTCATCTTTACTAAAATCTAAAGAAGACTATGACACGAAATGATATTTGAAAACACAATGATTACGAATCGTGTTTAACACAATAAATAGATATTTAATACAATGACATGATTTAGTTAATATAATGATCAAAATGTTCTTTTCTTTAAAACTATACAAGGATATATGTCAAGCTTATAATTTTTCTATCCTTTTTAGATTAACTACTATTTTACTATAACATTATTCATTCTTTTTTTACCTCCATTTTCAACCGATTAACGATCAAATCAGCATTCTTTTGAATGGCTTTATTTTTTTATTTTATATCTAATTTTTATATCTTTCATTATTCATTTTTTCCTTGTATTTTTCTTTATGCGTATTCTTTTGTTTTTATGTTTTTTTTACTTTAGAAATGTTTTTTATTTTGTTTCTTTTTGTAAAGTTTAAAGCATATATTGAACTGAAGATTTATTAAACCATTGAAAGGATAAAACAAAAACTATAGATAAAAACATAAGAATATGAAGTTTCTTTTTCTCAATCACTTACAACAGTTATTAGAAAGAAAAAAAAAAGAAAGATAACTATATGATCGATTGAAAAAAAAAAAGTAAACAAAAATCTCAACCGGCACGTACATTTAGATTTCCTGAAAAAAAATAGATTACTTTTGCTAAAAAAATATGATGTATTGTCTAATAATCATAATGAAAAAAAACAACGACGATTGTTGGCATATCCTTACGTATGATAAGCACCAAGTCATCAGCATATAGATATAGATTGTGTAAGGGAAAAAGAGATTCGTGACAGAAAGTAAATATTTACCCATTATTTTTTGTCTTATTATTCATCTTTTCCAACCCAAAAAAATCATTATTTTTTTCTTCAAAAATGACTTAAAGTTTGGGCCTTTTTTACCAAGCACGATACTTTGTTCTAGTTTATAACTCTTTTTAAAAAGTAAGAATTTATTAAGAAACAATAAACATAAAAAAATAAAAAGTTTGATAGCCTCTATCTGGCGTTGGCAAAGAAACAGAATTCGTAGCCGTGAAGGCATTATATATGCATCTTTGCTGTTTCATATCAAATATCAATGATGAAGTTTTAAAGATATGATATAAAGGTTGTCCATCTTTGATTCCAACATAATCACACTCTCAATAAGTGTCTTATTACTTAGATTGAGTTTGTTTTACACTAAATATCGAGCATATTTTCATGTTCTCTAATTATTGATCATTTTGCAAAATCCTAGAAGTGGTCTAGGAATTTAAACTTTTAAGTATGTTTAAAGGTTGATCAAACTTATTAATATACATTGTTTAGAAGTAACCAAAGTTCTCCTAGTTAAATGCATGTCAAAAGTTGTATATCAAAAACATGATAAAGTATTCTTCTGTTTGAGAATTGATTAAACTAAATGGAGATGACTAACCTAAAATAAAATCACACCTGAATTTTATGTAGGGTTTTTGGATTATGTTGTTTATTGGATAGATTTTGGAATCATGTAGGTACAATAAAATTAAAGTATCTAATTTGCTACGAAATCCATAATCAGATAAGATCGAAAGTGTACCAAAAATGATATTGAAGTTTCTTTTATGTCTAGAATAGACCAAATGAATCTATTTATATAGGATCAAATCATCACAATGATTGGGGTCGACCATTACAACTCTTCATAAAAGATTATAACTGATGGTGGTTATAGTTGTCATAAGTTGATGGTTAAATAAATGAGAAATTCCCCATCAATGGTAAGCTACCATTGATTGTTAGTTACTAATGACACATGAGTTTGTACCGAAGATCAATTACCACTTATGTGTCACTACAACTAATGCCCGGTTGCTAGTAAATATGTACTACTGATAGTTAACAAGTCGCTACGAAACATAATTGCCGCTAAGAATCATTAAACAACTTACTACTCATAATTGAAGTTCTTTTTGATGATCAAATTTCATAAAAAAAATCATTCAAACAAATCTGAAGCAGCTTCCTGTACATAAACAAACAAGCAACAACTTACTACTGATTAGTAACACAACCCTCACCAGAGGCTCCAACCCTTGGACCCTATTGGTGACGGTTCCCCTTGGACCCTATCATGCAAGCCATTTCTATCATAGTAAAAGTTGTTACAAGATGGAATCATATTCTTGTTTTAAACACCTAAACACATAATCAGCAATAATGTTCAATTTATTAGCAAAAAATACAAACTCAAAGCACTAGATAATCATATTCTTAGGATTTATAGTAAAGTTGTTGGAACTTCATTTATGCTATATACAATTAAACCTGAAGGGAACATGGGTACCAATCTAACTAACAACATCTGAAATTATGGATACAAATCTCTGTTTTCCTGCTTGCCTATCTATTGTGAAAGAAGGTAAGCCCCTTAGGATAAAAATCATGGATGTGAGTAGGATGGCAATGTTTCATAATGCTAAACATTTAATTGGTTTGTGATATTAATTTGTGCCATTCTAGCTAGGTAAATATTCCACAAACAGAAAGATAAATGAAATGTGTAGTCAAGTCATATATCAATATATCACTATCAATGTATCTGATTCATAATGAACTTGTTCACATGTAAGGTTGCATGTTGATGTGATAATAGATAAAGATACGCTCAAACACATGGGCACATTGACACATGAACAAAGGGTCTCTTCATGTTGGTTATGTGCCCTCAAAAGCCAAACGATTTATGGTAACTTTATCAACTTTATCAGCTGTTGATTTTCTGGAATGACAATAGATAGATGATTATAATACAAGAAAAAAAGTTGCGTAGAAGGGAGACACCAGAAGTGAGCGTTTAAAGAATGAATAACTAGAATCAATAAACCCCTCGTCGAACCTTCAAATATATTAATGCTAAAAGATTAAACTACAATGATATTGATGACACTAAACAGCAATCCACTGGGCCTTTGAGCACCTGGATTTTTCTCTTACTTTTTATTTTTCTATTAATAAAACTTGGCATTTAACTTTCCAGAAAAGCAATATAGGAATCTGATTCTTGGTTCAGGAATGACATGCAACACAAGTTCATTTGATTTACTTTTTGTTTTTTAGTGTTGCATAATCTATCACGTTGCCACAAACATTCTACGTTATTTAAGTTCTATATCCTACCCGTTTCTGTAATATTCTTGGGACTAGTTAATTGGTAGGTTTCCAGACAAATTGTATAGATTCCTGCTAACATGCATATATAGTTGGCTCATCTGGAATACGCTCCAGGCTCAATACTTATACAATGCGCGCCTCTAGCATCAATAAAAGTTCAACCAACGAGACGTTTTTGACCATGTAATATTGGAGTCTTAGCTTCCACATATATCTTGAAAAGGGACAGGTAAGTGATTAGCATATGATTCTGAAGCATAAAACATATATTTAGGATAATAACATATTCATCTACGGGGATCCCATTTCCTAGGCGGATAACTGCTTTTTCTTTATCGAAATGGATTAGGAACCCCTCATTCCTTTTCCTCTAAGAATTAAGCGAATCATCCAAGGTATATTCTTCTTATTAGTACCCGAAAATGTTCTTAAATTAGGTCACTAAGCACAATGAACCATGCCACCATGGAATTATAGCAAGTATATGCCCATTTTTGCATCTGTTATCCCTTATGCATGGTGGATATATGTCTTTCACAAGGTTTTATATTCTTTGAAGGACATTTAAAAGGATATTAACATGTGTGTACGAATATATACGTTATGCCTCTCATGACGAGTTGTTATAATTTTATGCTCCTAATAAAATGTTATTCATTTGTTTCATTTTGTTGTTAATTTCAATATTAGTTTGTGACTTCAACACGCTACCCACTAGACAAAAATTATTATTAGCTTAGGAATAAATATTATGCAGGATCCATATTCCTCTAATATAGAGGGAAGAAAACCTAAAAGTCTAGTGATACAAGATGTGCATGATGATGTTACTTTTAAATTGATTGACAGTTTAGATCCTATTGTAAAAATAAATATATATACTTAAAGTAAACTAGAGAATGTGTGACTTAGCTATTTTAGACAAATTCGTGAGAGAGAAAGTCAACCTAAAATTCTTAAGTTCATTATACGGGAGTTGGAGTAATTTTCTCTATAAGTAAAAGTCTTGATTTTTCAAAGATATATAGGGAAATTTAGTAAATATCGAATTGTATTTTGGGTTCTTAAGTTCTATCAAAAATCAAGCTTCCACTCTAACATTCAAAAGAGTATCAAGAAAGTAGTTATGTTTACACGAGATATATTTGTATGGTCATGTTACAATAATTTTAGACATGTAGTATCGACTTACTTTTTTCGTGTTCATTTAATATAGAGGACGAAAGATATTCTATAGAGATATACTGATTTGATTCGCATTTTATTAAATAAGTGAAAACAGAAAGTCAGCTATGTTTCACGATACATGAATTTGCTTTAAATACTTCTTTCCTTTTGATTCTTTCTTTTGACTCTGTGTCTTCTCGTTCAGCAATTCTTACGACACTTGATTTCACTTAAACTTATAGTGATTTAAACTCAAACTGTCTTTGTGGTGCAAATATCATACCACTAAATGCTATTTATAGTTTAAATAATTATTTATTGGAATAAAATACTTCCTAGTTTTTTTAGCGGCATAGATGTTATTAAAACAACCTAGCAAGTTACTAGATTACAAGAAGCAAAGCATACAATGAATACACCAAATTTAAATTGAAACTACACCAATTAGCGCAAAAGAGATTGGAGCGGTGTTTCACCCAAACGAAAGCATTGATCTCTTTGAGTGTCCTGGAGATGGATGGCGGAATGCTGTTGAACAACATGTTGTTCCGTGTTTTCTTAATACGCTAAATATAACATGAAAAAGATTCAAATACAAATTGTATTTTTACTACAAAGTGTGAGAACACACAATAATTCAAAAAAAGACACAAAAAATTACATCTCACAATTTAAATCAAATTTTAAAAAAGTAATTCGGAGGTTTTGTTCCCCTAGTCGTCCTCACTAAGAAAAAAATAAACGAAAAATTTAAAAAAAAAAATAAAAAATTAACGGTTTTTTATTGTGTCATTTATGAAAGACACAATAACTTCATTGTGTCAATATAAAAAACACAATGACGTCATTGTGTCATATAAAGACACAATAAAAAAATTTATTTTTTTTATTTTTTTTCTGAAAGAGGACATCGAGAGTAACAGAGGCTCCGAACTACTTTTTTAAAATTCGATTTTGATTGTGAGATATTAATTTTTTATGACTTTTTTAGCCTCATTGTGTATTCTCACACTTTGTAGCAAAAATACACTTTGTAGAATAACCTCACCCATATAACATAGTTAAATAAATAAGAGTTTGACTCTCATTAAGATAGTATGAGCAATGTTATAGTTTATTCTGCAATATCACAGATATGAGCAATGTTATGTAGTTGATTCGTGAAATTTGTTAGAATTGGAATTTGAATTTGAATTTGAAGGAATCGTATTTGGAATTCAATATTTTTTACAAGATTTGAAATTTAAAGAAGTTGGAATCTATAAATGAAATTTAAATTCTAAATGCATTTTTAGTGACAAAACACTTATAAAGAAATTGAACTTTATCACCCGTTACAAACTGCCACCACCTCAATGACCACTGACCGTCGCCGCCATCGCCATCACCACTGACAATCGACTACGACCACCAACCGCGCCTGTTACCGAAAACCGACTGTACCCCACTGCCGCCACCAACAGATAACGCATATCATTGAGAAACGGTTAGGCAAACGGAGGTCAGCGACAGTCGACGGTTAGGGGTGGAGGCGATCGGCGGTCGGGGCAAATAGTGGGTGGCGGTGGTCGGCGTCGGGTTGTGCGGAGTCAGTCAGGGCATGACGGTCTGTCGGCGAAGGGCGACAGCCGGCGGTCGGGGTCAGC
>BJCO01829873.1:1583-14772 GCA_018326465.1 Flaveria floridana | reverse complement strand
ATTGACTCGGTCCACTGGTCATTGAATTTACCCCATCCATTGGAACTTCAGCCATATAAAGAGTACCTCTATTTTTACCCCTGGCGATGACAAGATTTCCTTTAACTACCTTCCATTGTCCCCCACCAAACATCACATCATATCCCTAATCATCCAACTGCCCGATAGAGATCAGCTTCTTTTTCAGGCTAGGAATGACCCGAACATCCTTTAAAGTCCATGAGGTGCGCAGTAAGGTTTTCAGCTCAATATCTCCCAAACCTGTGACATCAAGAGTATGATTATTTTCCAAATGAACTTTATCAAAGTTACCTGTTCGTAGATTCTTCATCATCTTCATGCTAGACGTGGCATGAAAAGATGCACCAGAATCCATAATCCATGACTCTGTTGAGTTTTCCACACAGCAGATAAGAGCATCATCGGAATCAGTATCATCAGCAGCTACATTTACTTCCTTTTTATTTTTAGTAGTCGGATTTGGGCATTGATTTCTGAAGTGCCTAGTTTCTTTGCAGTTCCAGCACTGGATGTCTTTTCTTGGTTTTGACTGACCTCTTTTTCTGGATTTTGATCTTCCTCTACTAGCCCCCCTTTCTTTCTTTCTTCCTCTCCCTTCAGCGCTTAGTAAAGCACTCGATGATTCCCCTGAGGCTCGCCTTCTGATATCCTCCCCCAAAATCAGATCCCGAACTGCATCAGTAGTAAGCTTAGTAGTTCCAGATGAACTACGAACTGCAGTAACAGTTCCCGACCAACTTTCTGGTAAAGAAGACAAAAGCAACAGTGCCTGAACCTCATCATCAAATTTGATATTAACCGACACTAACCGAGACATGATAGTGTTGAAATTGCTGATATGACTGGTAACAGATCCTCCCTCTTTCAGTCTCATGGTTACTAGTTCTCTAATCATAAAAACTTTGTTTGCAGCAGATGGCTTCTCATACATGTTTGATAACGCATCCATAATGCCTTTAGCTGTCGTCTCCTTCAGAATATTGAAAGCAACATTTTTTGACAATGAGAGTTTGATGACAGAAACAGCCTTCCTGTCAAGAGCAGCCCATTCAGCAGGTGTAGTCTTTTCTTGTTTCTGACCAACCAAAGTGGCTTCCAAATCCTTCTGAACTAGCAAATCCTCAATTTGCATCTTCCACCACCCAAAATCATGACCATCAAACTTTTCAATCTTTGTTTTCCCATCCTCAGCCATTATTCCAAACCACAGATGCTTAACAGTTGAGTCAGAACTGAGAATAGTGACAAACACAATAGTGGCCGGCTGCCTGAACTTGAGTGTTGTTCTATTGACCACTATTCTATGAAAACCAGTTCCAAAAAACCGAAAGCAAACGAGTTTGATAACGCACCTGAGTTTTCAATGCAGCAAAGAAACAAACTACCCAGTAAAATTCGATAGAGAAACCCTAATTCTATAGCACAGGGTGGCGGCAGGAAAACCCTAATTCGACAGAACAGGGTGGCGGCAGCAGTGGCGGCGGCGGCGGTAGATCGGCGGCGGCGGCAGATCGGCAGCGGCGGCAGTGGCGATAGATCGGCGGCGGCGGCGGAACCCCGGAAAACAGGGGGAAGATTATAACAGTAATCAAGAGCCTGAAGCTCTTATACCAGTTGTTAGGGTTAACCGCGCACAAACAATCAAACAGAAGAACAGTAAACAATAAAGAACATGAGAGATTTATAGAGGTTCGGTTGCGGTGTGCAACCTACGTCCTCTTGGGGCAACTAGGGTTTTCTTTTTATTGAGTGATAATGATTACAAGTACAAGAGAGATATATGTAAACAAAAATTAGGGTTTCACCCTTTAGTTAACATTCTAACAAAACTGGGCCTAATTAGAACTTGGGCCGGCCGAGCCGAACTGTTCCAGATTAATCCACCCCAAAGCCTACACCCAACACAAAGCACCAAATGCTTTTCACAGAACATGACTGCATTATCCTCAAACCTAGGATATCAATTCCTCAGGAATTGGTTCTTCTTAGATCTCCCAGGAAAGGGGATATGTACAAGCTAGATATGAACATTGCTTCCCCACCGGGAGAAGTTTCATGTTTTCTTTCCAAAGCAAATGGTGATGAATCAACCCTTTGGCATAAAAGAACATGTCATGTTAATTTTAAAACCATGAATAAACTAGTTAAAAATAACTTGGTACATGGAGTGCCTAAGAAGGAGTTTTTCTGTAAAGACAATTATGTTGCTTGTCTTAAAGGAAAGCAACATAAGGCAACCCACAAATCCAAAGAAGTTAATTCCATCACCACTTCATTACACTTATTGCACATGGATCTTTTTGGTCCCACAAGTATAATGAGCAATGGATGGAAATCATATTGCCTTGTGATAGTTGATAATTTCATAAGATTCACATGGGTATTCTTTTTAAGACCTAAGGATGAAACCGCTGAAACGTTAAAATCTTTTATTCTTTAAATAGAAAATCAAATTGATCACAAGGTAAAAACAATCATAAGTGATCAAGGTACTGAGTTTAAGAATCAAGTTCTTGACTCAATCTATAACTCAAAAGGGATTACCAGACAATACAGTGCACCTAGAACTCTTCAACAGAATGGTGTTACTGAAAGGAGGAACATGACACTTATTGAGGCTGTAAGAACTATGTTAGCTGATTCAAAGCTTCCTCTAACTTTCTGGGCAAAGAAAGTCAGCACTGCATGCTATGTACAGAATAGGGTTCTTGTTGTTAAGCCCCATGGAAAAAACCCTTATGAGCTATGGAACAAGGGGCCACCGTTCATTGGCTTTCTAAGGTCCTTTAACAGCAGGTGTACAATACTTAACACAAAAGACAATTTGGAAAAATTTGCTGAAAAGTCGGATGATGCTATCTTTGTTGGATACTCTTCAAGCTCTAAAGCTTATAGAGTATACAACATTAAGAATCAACAATTTGAGGAATCATCCAATATTGTTATAAATGAGCACACTTCTTGTGTTAAGGGGAATGGCCCTAGCCATATCTTTGACCTAGAATTGTTTCCCAACTATACTAAACCATCTTGTGAGAATGTTTTAGCTGGAATAGGAACTCAAAATGACTTCTCTGATGATCAACTGTTTAAGTTACCCAGACCTATTCCAATTTCTCTAAGAAGACAAGAAGAGCAAGCTCCCAATACTACAAGTCCTGAAAGCTTGAATATTACAGGAAATGGTGGAGCTTCAACAAGTTGTTAGTCAGTGGAGCCTCAAAATTCATCGGCTGACAACTCCAACTCTTAACACCAAGCTGATGAACACAGTCATCTGGAGGAACATGAAACTATTAATACTGCTTTACAACAAAACAACATTGATACTGTCACTCATTCATTCAATCAGTCCTCATTAAATGAATGTGAGACATCACTTGGAATCAATGTTCATAATCCTGAGCAAAACCTTTCAAACTTGGATCTATCTATGCAATTAGATGTGATTCCAAGACTCAGGATTCACAACAGTCATCTAGCTGAAAACATCATTGGGGATGTCTCAGAAGGTGTGAGAACTAGAAGACAAACTCATAATAGGAATATCTGTTTGTACTCATGCTTTCTCTCCCAGATGGAACCCAAGAAGGTGGAGGAAGCTCTCAAGGACAATAGTTAGGTTGAATAATTGGAAGAGGAGTTACTTCAATTCAAGAGACAAAAGGTATGGAACCTATGTTCATTGCCACCTTGTCAAGTCCCTATTGGCACCAAGTGGGTGTTCAGGAATAAAAAGGAAGATAGAGGTTTGATCATCAAGAACAAGGCCAGACTTGTAGTTCAAGGATACACACAAGAGAAAGGGATATATTACACTGATGTCTTTGTACCTGTTGCAAGACTTGAAGCTGTGAGAACTTTCCTTGCTTTTATAGCATCAAAGAACTTCATAGTCCATCAACTTGATATGAAATGTGCATTTCTGTATGGGCATATTGACAGAGAAGTCTATGTGTGTCAGCCACCTGGATTTGAAAACCCACAACACCCCAACTATGTATGCAAATTGGATAAACCTATTTATGGGTTACACCAAGTACCTAGGTAGTGGTATGAGACATTGTCTTAATTTCTTCTAAAGAATGGATACACCAGAGGCACCATCGACAAAATATTGTTCATGAAGAAGTCTAGGAAGGATATGCTACTTGTAAAAGTCTATATTGATGACATTATATTTGGTTCATCCAATGACCAAATACGCAAAGACTTTGAAAGCATCATGAGGAAGATATTTGAAATGAGTTCTATGGGAAAGAAGGGTTTCTTCCTAGGAATTCAAGTGAAACAAATGGAAGAATGGTTCTTCATTAATCAATCTAAGTATGTCAAGGATATCTTAGAAAGATTTGAGATGAAAGATTGTAAGCCAGCCAAGACACGTGTACAAATAAATCACAATCTTTGTCCTGATTTCGAGGGAGAGGATACTGATCCACATCAGTACAGGGCAATTATTGGATCTCTAACTTATCTCACTATAAGCAGACCTGATATCATGTTTGCAACTTGCATCTATGCAAGATATCAGGCTGGTCCTAAGGTGTCTCAACTAATTGTTGTCAAAAGGATTATTAAATATCTTAAAGGAGCTCTCAAACTGGGCCTTTGGTATCCTAAGAACAAGGATTTCAATCTTTATGGTTACACTGACAGTGATTACGTTGGCTATAACATCAACAAGAAATCCACATCAGGAGGATGTCATTTATTGATGGAAGGATCATCTCTTAGCAATGCAAGAAGCAATCATGTGTCTCTACATCAACTGCTGAAGTTGAATACATTGCTACTGTTAGTTGTTATGCTCAACTACTATGGATTCAGAATCAGATGTTAACTATGGTTTCAACTTCATGGAGACTCCTATCCAATAAACAATAAGAGTGCTATTTCTATCATAGAAAATCTAGTAAAGCATTCCAAGACAAAGCATATTGACATCAGGTATCATTTCATTTAAGATATCAATGAGAAAAACTTAATCAAACTAGTCAAAGTTGATTCAAATGAATAATATGCTGATTTGTACACTAATGCCTTTGATGAACAAATATTTAAGTATTTAGCTACCGCTATTGGGATGATCAACATTGATTAGTAAATCACTTTTGAAAGTCTTTTGAAAATATGTCATGTCTAAGTTGTCTATTTACAATCTAAGCCCTGTCACAAAAGGTTTTCTCCAAAATTTTCTAAGTAAAAATTCCTCCAAAGAGAAATTTATCCTTGGAAGAAATCTTTATTTTTCTTCCGAAGGCAAATTCCTCTGCACAAATATTCTCTTCCGAAGGCAAATTCCTCTGCACAAGTATTCTCTTCCGAAGAGTCTTTAGCCTCGGAAGATCATTTGATCATAGATCAAGTTTCCTTCCGAAGGCTGTTAACTTCTTCTCTCGAAAGAACACTTTAACCTCTGAAGCAAATTTGTCTTCAAGACATAATTTGCTTTGGAAGATAAAGTGGCTTCGGAAGTCAATCAGGAAAGAGAAACTCTAATGTTCTCTTGGAAGCAATTTTACTTTTGGAAAAAAACTTTACTGTGTAAAGGAAATCTTTGGGCCCCACTATGCAAAAAGTAAGATTTTATGGAAGATTGTCGGAATATTTTTAATGACTTATCCTTACTTCACCTGTCAAATCAATCCGTATAATGTCACCTCACCTTATCGGTTTGATCTTTCACCCCACATATAAAAGCTTCCGACTTTCTTTTCTACTTTCTTTACCACTGTAAAAGCCCTAGATACCCATTTCCATTATCCTCTTCAAATTTCAAATTCCCTCCTTCAAACATTACCTTCAAACAATGGCTCTAAACCCTCAACACAACCACATCGCCATCCTTGACTCTTCAAAGGATGTCGATTTTGCCCCAATCATCCAATTCCTGACCTAATCTGCATATCTCCCCGCTCTAATAGTTAACCCTACCATCTATTCAAACCATATGGCTGACTTCTGGGCCAATGGTCAAAATGAAACACTTAACAATGAAAGGGTTATCCGGTCTAGAGTCTGTGGACAAGAAATTATTGTGAGTGAAGCCACCATAAAAGAACATCTTCCACTCCACAATACAGGAGCCCCCCTGAGTTTCCGAAACCAGATTTAGAAGACAGTTACACCTAAATGCGCAGGAGATGTGAGCAAGTCTACAGTTTACAAATTCAACTTCTCTTACAACTAAAGTACTTGGTACACATCATACTACATAGCCGATCAAACAAATCAGGAGGTTGGGATCAAATTCCTTATGATCTGGGATGCCTCGTTCATGGGTTGGTAAAGGGCCTAAGATTCAATTATTCTTGATTTGTGTTAAATAACTTAGGAGGAAATCTCATCAGGAATACATTTTACATGTATCCTCGATTTATTCAACCCATAATCAACTGTGAGCTGGATCAGGACAAACTAGAATATGCAAATGTTCTAGTAGTTCCTGAAATGAGGCAAGGTATCTTAAAAATGCTGAAGAATGTATCCACCACTTCACTGGAAGGTTCACTAAACTACTTCCAGGTATGCTTGAGCCTATGGCTCTTGGTGACATCCCTGCAGGCCTAGCAGGTGATGAACGCACACCAGACACCACCATTTCACAGCCAATAATCTCTATCCACCCTATCAAAATTACTTACCAAGGACGCCCTAAACGAACCCTTGTTCAATTAACTCTGATTGAACAAGTCCACTAGTTCAAGCCAAAAAGGCTAGAGTGGAACACAGGGCTCCCACTCAGCCATAGGTCCAACCATCCTCCGTAATTGACCTTAATATTAGTGTTGAGTCTCCTCAGTCTCAACCTGATGCACCCATTGCCCAAACCTCAAGCCCTCAAGGTGAGTCCCAACACTCCCCTGAGCAAACAAAAAGGGACAACCACATTACTTGCACAATACCACTAGATGTTCACCAAGGTCCCGGGTCATTAGGATTAGCCACTATATCCTTCACTAACCTATTAACCCAATCTGATGAGGTTTCATGTTTCCTCAGGGCCATGATGTTGATCTACCACACCAATCTCCAGATCAACTGAGCCCAAAGGAACCTCTAATTTCTAACCCATATCAGTTAAGCCAAACAGAGGTGAGTCCCACAGGTGTGGAGGGGACTCATGTAGGCTCAGCTGCCACTATTAAGAGTGTCTCATTGACCTCTAAGGACAGTGGTAACATTGCTGTGACTGAGACTACTGCAATCTTGCCAATTGACATCTCTAAAAGAGATGTCAGTTCACATGGGAAACCAGGACGCCAAAAAACCACATCTGGAGGTGAGTATGATCATACTAGGTATGTTATCTCATCTCCCCATGATTCTTCTAAAGAAGATGATAGAAGTATGCAACTCACCATTTAGTATATGCTCTCTAAAGTCTCAAATCTTGAATTCAAGGTTAGGACTTTGGAAAATAGGTCTACCACTCAGCAACTTGAGATTGAGAGTCTCAAGGCCAAACTACATGAGAAACCGGTTGAGAAGCCTGTTAGGCACGTACCTTTCAGGTCTCTTTAAGTTCTTCCACTAACTCATCTTCTCAAGATTATGCTACCAAAAAGGGAAGAATGTACAGAGACAAACACATGAGGATCTTACCCTGGCCATCTTAACTCCATCCTCAACTTACCCTACACCACAACACTCCACATCCATCTTCCCACAGCCACCTCCCATTGCAATTCAAGTGGATCCCAGGATGCTTATTGATCTTCATAGATTCTTAACCCAGTTTCTTATAAGCTCCTCACTTGAACAACTCTCACCCGATGTAGTAGTAGCCTACTTTGGAGTTGAAGAGCTTCAAAGGTTGAGTGCACCACCTATCACTGAGAAAGAAATTAGTCAACCTAAGGTCCCTATTGAACATGAGATTGACTTTTTAAGGGGAAATAAGGACTCATGGCCCAACAACTGAATCAGTTGAGACAGGTAGTGATATTCAAATCTCTTCCGAAATAGAAGTTCAAGCTGCGGAAGTGATTATTGAATTATAATCTTTATCTGATGATCTACTTATCATAGAAGCTATTCTTGATGTAGCCTCTTAGGTAAACAGTGAGGACTTCCTTAACATACATCTCTTTTTAACACCATAAGTTCAACCCCACTCTCCGCAACTTGAATCATCCAACCAAAATCTCCAAAGGCTGAATTTTCCTCAGATCCCATGTGTAAACCATCATTAACAGAATCGACCTTTACACATGTGTAAACCATCAATATTTGTGTTCAAACATTCCTAAATCCTTTTGTAACTTTCAAAACAGGTTATTAATAGTCTCTTGAGTCATTAACAAGCATATTACAAGCGTGAGTTTTGGCAGGTTACAAGACATAAGATTCAATGATGCCAAAATCACCCAAAAGAGGGGTTTCAAGGTGTAAATCGTGTTCTACCCATAGAATAACTATCATATCTAGTGAGATACCTTCAAGGATGTTAGAAGCTCCTCAAGAACAAGGTGGTGATAGTAGGTTTCTATTAGAACAAGATATGGTAATGTTTTTAAAAGAAAAGTGAAGGAAAACACAAGATATAGCGAACTCGGGTATAAGGTGGCTTACTCTTGGTGTTGTTCACGATTTGGTGAGTTTGGAGGGGCCAAATAAGCTGGAGGATCTCGAACAAGGGCTGGAGAGTCTTAGTTTTGCAAGAATCAAGCACCAAAGGTCCATGAAATGTCACCTTCTTGCTTGTTTATGCTTGGCCGTAGGCGGTGATGTTGTTGTTCTTTGAATGTGAGCTACAAGTTGAGAGGATTTTGGTGTTTTGGTGTGTGTTTTCTGCTATAGAACCGAGAGAGAGGAGAGTGGAATGAAGGTAGAGTGTGTGAGTTTGAATATTGCATGAATTTGTAGTGGGGAAGAGGTGTGGTGGTGTGTAGTGGTGGAGAAGAGAGGGGATTGGCCAAGAGGGGGCGACCGAGATTCTTGGAGTGTAGTGGGGTGTATTTTGATTTAATTTTTAATGAAAATTGATATTATGTAGAATTATTTTGTACTGTAGTGTAGTATATTGGGTGGTATAATTTAGTTAGTTGATATGCATTGTGCATGGTCATGCATGCATTAAACCGAGAATTATGTATTCATACGCATGTTAATTGTTTCAATTATGATTTATTTCCTATGCAAGGGTGGCTAATTAACTTTCCCAGGTCACTAAAATTTCTTTAAATTAAAGCTTGAACTAGTTAAAAGTCACTAGAAGTCACATAAAATAATAAAAATGGAACTAATAGAAATTAATGATTCTGATACTACTGATAATATTAGAATGATACTATCGTTAATATTAATATGATGGGTAATGATGCAGATAGATTAGGGTTAGAATTATGACCTAGAGGTCGGTTGTCACAAATAATGAAACTGACAAATATCTTCTTTCCTTGGTGCTGAAAGTTTTAAGAAGAAGAAGAGAGTGAAGTTTTAGTAGCATCAGTCTACGGGGAGTTTGTTGGATTAGATGAGGCTGGTGCAACCAAAACTACACTTAGAAGATTTTGAGTACAACTGAGCAAAGGCTTCCAAAGACAAAGATGCACTTCTGAAGCAAAGTTAAAGATCTTCTGAAGCTTAAGGATGAAGAACTTGCGAAGGACGAACTAAGTCTTACTAGACAAAGTAGTTCTCCTTCCGAAGTACAACACTTGGTAGATTCAAGACAAAGTCTTCCAAAGGAAAAAGGTCATGAAGACTTGCTGAAGTCTCAAAAGAAGTTATCTCTTCTGAAGTATAAATATTTTTGGAAGACTTTATTCTTCCGAAGCCATTTTACCTTCTAAAGAACTAACTATGGACCAGTGGACATAAGGGGCTGTTTGATTTTGGGTTACCCGGCTGACCCGCTGACTCCGTCAGCCGGTCAGCGTGTTTGATATGGCTGTGTTTTGTTCTGACCGGGTTTGTGGGTGCTGACCCAGACCTTTGTTGGACCCTGAAAGGATCATACATGCCAATTCAAGTAGTGGATGATGGTTGTTCTGCTGGAATCTCCCTAAGTCCAAGAATCAATGCGGATGAAGAATCTGCATCAACAAAGAAGACAAGTGTCAGCTATCCATATTTGTACATGCAGATGACCAAAGAACAAATGCTGACAAGTATTTGTTCTTCCGCATTGACAAATGCTGATAGCCAAACAAATGCTGCCAAGGATTTACACTTCCGCATTAACTAATGCGGTTGTTCAGCAACAAATGCGCTAAGTGTTTGTTCATCCACATTTCTCAATGCTGATGACTAAACACTAATGCGGTTGAAGAAAAACAAATGCTGATGGAGTTCAACTCATCCGCATTAGTCAATACGGATGAACAAAAGAAATGCTAATGAAGACCTTTTGTACTTAGACTAGATTATGTATAGGGGTAGTTTAGTCTTTTTGTAAAGGCTTCATGTCAGCCTATAAATAGAACAGACAACCTCGTATGTTAGGTGACTTTTAGACTAAGACTTTAGACTCTCAGAATATCTGTCTTTTGTCCCCAAGTTGCTCGGTTACTATATATTTCTCAAACCCTAGCATTTATTATAACTGTTCAACTTAATCAATACAAAGAAGCATTTATGAGTATTTCTTGCATTCAATGTTCTGTGTTTGTATGATTCCACCATATAATCACTGACTCAATCATCATATTTGGTCCTTGTTGTTTCATAACAACAGAGAATATCATTCTCACACCCAGTCAATTAGTATCAGAGCTCTGGCTCTTAGTTCTTATTCAGATCTGCTCAGATCTAAGTTGAACTCGATTGATTTGGTGATTGAGTTGCTAATAGAGTGTTCAACTACCTCTATTCGCATACAAGTTGAATATCTGCTGAAATACCTCAACAGTCACTGTTCATTCATCTTCAACCTCTAAAAACAGATCTGTGAATAGTAACATCAACATAAAATCATACGAGAAACTAAATCAGAAACTAAACAAAAGAAGCTCTAACAAGCAGCTGCTATTCACTAAGCAGATCTGAAATTATAAGACTGTTTTTGGACTTATTGAACTAAGAGGACTTAATAATCAACCTAATCAGTACTTAAACAAGTTAAAAACATCTTATTAACATGGATTCATATAATTTCTCTGAACTTGGTCATACTCCTAAACCTCCTATGCTTAAACACAAATTTGAGTTTAAGCAATGGAAGATTAGGTTTATGAATTACATTACAGGTGTGGATCCGGACTATTGGATTTCCATATGCAAAGGGCCTCACATTCCAGGGACACTTTCTGCTGATCAGGCTGCTCTATATAAAACCACAAGAATACCCATAGAGGATCTTACTCTTGATGATGATGATTACAAAAAGATAAAAATTGATCTCAAAGCTTATTCCATTCTGACTCAAGCACTAAAAATGGATGTGCTGAAAAGGCTTGAGAAGTATGCAACTGCTAAAGTTGTTTGGGATGCACTGCTGATTATGTGTGAAGGTAGCAGTGAAGTGGCTAAAATTAACAAGGAAAAACTTGTTAATCAATATGAAACCTTTCATCACTCCAAGGGGGAGTCAATCTATAAACAATTGCATAGATTTGTGCAACTGGTGAATGATTAGATTATGGGGGTTACATATAAAGTCAAGGAGTTGAACAATAAAATGCTTCACAGCCTACCTGAAAGCTGGAAACAAAATATTACCATGCTTAAAAACACTCTTGATCTAGAGAGTACCACATTGGACATCATGATAGCCAAAATTGAAGCTCTTGAACTTGATGAAAGGAGCAGGAACCTTGGTGGACCTAGAGTTGTTGAAGCTTACAAATTTCTATCAAACACTCACTCTATGGAAAATGACTTCATTACTGAAGATGATGATTTTCTCTCCTCAAGAGATCAAGTGAAGAAAACAGGTTTCATTACTGCTCCATCGACTAACAAGCCATCAACATCAGCCCAACCAACAGGGTTTAATGCCACTCCCACTGGCATATCTGAAGACCAAAGATCTGAAGAGCAAAAGGCTACTTACAATGCCTTTGTTGCAAGCTTTGAAGCATACTTAGGAGGTAGACTCACTTCTACCCACCTGATCCAAGAAGACTTGGAAGAAATGGATCCAGATGATATGGAAGAAATGGATCTGCAGTGTCAAATGGCTATGATAGCAATGAGAGCCAAGAAGTTTTTCAGAAAAGGAAGAAAACTGAGTTTGAATGAAAATACAAAGCTTGGATATGACAAATCCAAGGTCAAATGCTTCAACTGTGGTATGACAGGCCATTTTTCAAGAGAATGCAATGCTCCTAGAAGAAACAACAATAGCTTTCAAAGGAACACTCCCGGCCAATAAACATCACAACCAAACTTAAGCTGTCAGTCAAGCAATCATCAACGGTAGCAGTATCATCACCAACAACAACATCAAATCCATACCAAAGTCAGCCATAACTGACAAATCAAGCTCATGGAACCAACCAATCTACTTCAAATGCACTTGTCATCAGACAAGATGGAGTATGTGACTGGAGCTTATATGCTGAGGAAGTGAAGCCTCAATTTCAAAATCATGCTCTCATGGCTCATATCAATGATAGCCCAACTCCAATGCCATTTGAGGTAAAATCTAAACTGTGTAGTGATAAATGCATTGCTGAACTATAGGTTTATCATGAGCACAATCACAAATTAGCTACTAAAATTAAAGAAGAAAAGGTAAAATCTGAAATGTATAAAAGAGAAATCAAATACTTTGAAATAAAAATTAAATCTCTCATCTCAGATATAGAAAAACTACATGGAGAAAAGTACACTCTTGCAGCTGAAAATGACAAACTAACTGAAATGCTACCCCAATCTAAGGCTGAGTAATCAGTTACTAAAGTGAAACTTGAAAAGTTTCAACTGTCTTCAGCCAAGCTGCAAGAGATGCTTGATTCACAGAAGGAGCACAATGATATGACTAGGATTGGATACAATTCATGTCCCCTACCATATAATGATAACTACGCTGTCATGCCTGAGTCTGTCACTCTTTTTGATAAAAATGAACCTAAAACTATTGAACCTAAGTCAATAGTAACTCAACTCACTAATCCTCAAACCAAACCAAGTGTTTACATTGAAACAAATGAGGAGAAAATTAAGTTAGGTCATCCTATCAAAATCAAAGAGTACTCAGACAAGATAGTGAATGTCA
>BJCO01829872.1:0-16273 GCA_018326465.1 Flaveria floridana | reverse complement strand
CTGCTAGCTCCAAGTCATGAGTAGGATAGTTAACCTCATGAACCTTCAACTGTCAGGATGCATAGGCTATAACCTTCCCCCTCTGCATTAACACGCACCCCAATCCCGAGTATGAAGCATCAGAATAAACCACCAGGTCTTCGCTTCCATCGGGTAATGACAGAACAGGAGCTTGGGTCAATCTCGTTTTCAATTCATCAAATGCATTCTCTTGAGCATGAACCCATACAAACTTTACATCCTTACGAGTCAACTTGATTAGTGGAGAAGCGATCTTAGAGAAGTCTTGAATGAATCTTCTGTAATAGCCCGCCAAACCCAAGAAACTACGGTTCTCGGATGGCGTCTTTAAAGACTTCCATTGCATCACCGCTTTCACCTTTGTCGGATCCACCATAATCCCCTCCGGATTCACCACGTGACCCAAGAATTGAACCTCGTGCAACCAAAACACGCATTTGGAGAACTTGGCATACAACTTCTCCCTTCTCAACGTCTCCAATACCTCTCGAATGTGACCGACATGCTCTATCTCGCTCTTTGAATAAATCAGAATATCATCAATAAACACAATCACTGATTTATCCAACATCGGCCGACATGCTCGGTTCATCAGATCCATAAAAGCAGCTGGCGCATTGGTCAAACCAAAAGACATAACGAGGAACTTGTAATGACCGTAACGCGTGCGAAAAGCTGTTTTAGGAATATCCAGCTCTTTCACCTTTAGCTAATGGTAGCCAGATTGAAGATCTATCCTTGAAAACCAACTGGCACCTTGAAGCTGATCGAACAAATCATCAATCCTTGGTAACGGGTACCGATTCTTCACCGTCAACTTGTTCAGCTCACGGTAGTCTATACACATCCTCATGCTACCGTATTTCTTCTTTATGAATAAGATCGGAGCACCCCAAGGAGAGATACTCGGTCTAATGAACCCCTTATCAAGCAACTCTTACAACTGCTCCATCAACTTTTTCATCTCCGTCGGAGCCAACCGATACGGTGCCTTGGCAACGGGTTGGGCACACGGTATCAGGTCAATCTGAAACTCGACCTCTCAGTCAGGTGCCACTCTTGATAAATATTCTGGGAACACGTCTGGGAAGTCACACATGACCGGAACATAGGATAGTTGTGGTGTTGGCGTATCCACATCCTTCACATAAGCCAAGTAGGCGCTACATCCACGCCTCATACACTTTCCCACCATCGCCATTGAAACACCTTCGGAATCGTAGTAACCCGATCACCATAAACCGTCACCTAGGTACCATCAGGCGCTATCAAACCAATCATCTTCTTGTGACACATAATGTTCGCCTCATAATCCGCTAACCAATCCATCCCAAGAACCAAGTCGAAACCACCTAAAGTCATTGCAAATGGCCTAACCGGAAATTTATGACCCTCTAATTCCACATCACAACCCTCTATCATCTCGAAAATCCTGGTAGACTTGCCTATGGCAGTTTCTACATCAAAGGGCGCATCAACACGCCTACTACTAACCGGCAGCTTAGTATAGAAAGCGGCAGAAATAAAACTTTTACTAGCACCAGAATCGAACAGCACAAAAGCTAAAGTTTGGTTCACCAGAAACGTACTGGACACAACATAAGGGTCTGTCCTAGCTTCCTCTTGTGTCATGGTGAAAGCCCTGGCGCTCGCCCTCAGTCCTTCACTCCCCGTCTTCTTCACCCCGGAACCTTCAGCCCTTGGCGTCTTGCAGTCTCGACTCATGTGGCCCTCCCCGCCACAGTTAAAACATTTCCCCGCTTTGCACTCCCGTGCCATATGACCTGGCTTCCCATATTTGAAGCACACGTTCAACCCCCACCTACACTCGCCATTGTGCTCCTTCCCATACTTTTCACACCTCTTTGATCCTGTACCCAGTGTGGCTACACAGCGATCATCCACCCGTGCCTTCTTGTTACCCGTCGAGGCATTACCCTGACCAAACCTCTTCCTACTCCAGTTTCGATCACCACTACCCTTCCTACTAGCTTCAGCCACCACCACTACAGCCCTATCATCATATAACCTCCCTGCCATGTCCACCGCCGACCTAAACGTGCTTGGTTGGGCAGCGATCATGTGCCTGCAAATATCCGCTGGCAAACCCTGAATGTACCTCTTAATCTTCCGTGATAGAGGCGTCACCTGATCCGGCACCAGACGTGCCATCTCATTGAATTTGGTGGTGTATTGTTGGTGTGTCATTGTTCCCACCTCCAGCTATAGGAATTCCCTTTCCACCTTATCCATTTCCCTGTAAGGACAGAACTCCTCAATCACCAACCTTTTCAGCTCGGACCACTTCATTTTCCCAATCGCTCGACTACCCTCGGCTTGGACTATATTGTCCCACCAGCACAAAGCTGAGTCCACAAACGAGTGGGCAGCAAACTTCACCTTTTGGTCTTCTCGGCACTCGCTGATATTTTGAACAACTTCCATTTCCCTCACCCATCGGTGAGCAGCAGCAGCAGTGCCATTACCATCAAAAGTTGGGGGCTTGCACCTTTGAAATGTCCTATAATTACAGCCTCGTGCCACCTCCGATGTAGGCTCTCCTTCTTCCTCTTCTTCTTCATCATCAGATAGAACCGTCTCTGTCTTGGGCTGTCTTCTTTCACCCGTAGGTCTACTTCTTTCCTTCCTTTCTCCTTCCCTCACAGCCTTGATAATTTCGGTCACCACAGACGGCAAGATCGTCTGCATGACCTGATGAACTTCTTCAACAACAACATCCTTTACTGAGGCTCTCAGGTTGGCACTCTCATCTAGGCTTTTTCAACTCTAGGCCTGCCTCTTTTGGGCCGCGATGCAGCACCAAGTCCACCTCGCGAGGCTTTAGATGATCTACCACCGGCCATTCTCTAACACACACTGAAAGATTCAAACACCAACACGGTCATTCAAGGGAATAGCTCAGTTTATGTCAAGTATAGTAAGTCCCTAATTACAGTGGCCAGTTGTGATTAGCCACTTACTTTTTCTCTTCGTACCCCGAGCATTACCTGTCCTGACTATGTCATTATGTAAACCTACCAGCAACACATAAACCACATAACATGCTCACATAATACCGGTTAATATTAAGAAAATACCTGATGGCACGTAGCTACTCAGATTGGCATCCCTTCCCTTTCCGTCCCATTCTCAGTTTATGTTAAGGTTTATTTTGAAAATTTACCCGTTTCACTTAAACTCTGGCTCTGATACCAACTTTTAAGGCCCCGTTCCCGTGACACTTACAGCTAGTCATTCATCACGCATAAAATATACAATTATTTAAATGACTTTACTAAAATCATGCAGCGGAAACTTTTAAAACCAACATTTCATCTAATAAACACTTTTGCAAAATAATAGATCGTTCATTACAAAAGATTGCTCGATCGTATTACAATGCAAAAATGTTAAACAAAAGAATGCCATCCCCAAAGAGCTTAGTATCCACCCCGTGCCATCCTCAGCAATGTTACCTGCCAACTGGAAACATATAAAATGTCAGCGTTGTTGTGTGAGTTCTAGTTTTATAATAGAACATACTTTTCTTTCCTTAGAACCGTTCTTTACTTACATGCGATCACACATCATACGTACACATAGATAATATCATAATTATCTTCATCATTCGTTTGTTAACTTTTGTTCATTTAACATACATCGTTAACATTCACATTCGTTACTTTCGTTCACATTCATTCATAAATTCTTACTTTCATTCGTATGTTCCTTACTTTCATTCATACATTCATTACATTCATTCATACGTTCATTACTTTCGATGACATGTACAATACCCTAAACATTGTGCCTGAAGCTAGTTACTGGGCCTGAGGTCTTTCATAGACCTCGAACATTGTGCATGAAGCTGACTCCAGTACCTAGGGCAAGTACATTCACCACTTATCTTTACTTTTACATTACGTATCAATGGCATGCGCCCCGAACATTGTGCATGAAGCTGGTTACTGGGCCTGAGGTCTTTCTTAGACCTCAAACATTATGCATGAAGCTGACTCCAGTACCTAAGGCAAGCAGCAAGGATCCCATACATATGGTCAATTATGAGGATTGGACCCCAGTGTGCATCCTTCTGGGCTAGCTAACCCGCACACAGTTGAGCTAACACCCTTCATTGGGTGTGAACGTCCATACGTTTTCTTGCAAGCCTTTCTTACATTCATTCATTCATTAATGCATGCATTCATTCATCATGTTCATCTTTCATTATCTTCCACTATACGTTACATAATACTTTCATTTAATTCATTAACATAACATGTAAATCCACGGGAAGGATAAACATACGTCATATAAGGAACATCAACATACACAGTTAGCATCATCATACAGGGCAACATCATACATACGTAACATACATCATGCATAATCATGCAACATCATCATCTTTCCCAACATAACCTCTAAGACCTCGATGGTCACCTTACATATACCTATGGGATCTTCCACGTCAAAACTTACATCTGCACTTTCCCCCGAAAGTCAGTAATTGAACTATGCTTCTCCTCGGGTACAACAGCCCTATTTGGGCGTATGGGCACCCTTCAGTCGCATGGCCTCCATGCGACTGAACATCATGCGAATGGGCCAATGCGGATGAACCCCAATACGGATGAACACCTAATCGTGCGAATGGACCTCATGTGGATGGACACTATGCAAATGGACTTCATGCTGATGGACACTATGCGAATGGACCTCATGCGGATGGACTCAATGCGGATGAGTACTTATGTGAAAGGGCACTCAGTCGCATGACTTCCCATACGACTGGCCCTCCAGTCGTTTGATTGAACCTCAATCACGAGACTGAACCTCAATCGCACCCCATTCGGCCGCATGGCCTCCAGTCGGTCGCCTAGCCCTAACTGATGCAGAATGCAGTTCATCCCGAACCTAATCTGCCATTTTCGACATCCAAGCTCATCCAAACCTATTCTAAGCCCAAATCAACCATCCTAAACCTTAGGAATGCATACCACAACACCATTCAAGCACACACAAGCCCGAAAACGAACTCCAAAGGCATCACATGCAACTACACCCAAATGGGTCAAACACACACACAAACAAAAACAGGTTTACTATGTGTTCCAGCCCTAAATCAGTTGAAAATGAGTAAAATAGGGGTCCTAGAACTCACACAAACTACACCAAGAAGAAGAGCTTTGTTTAGACCCGCTACACGACGATTTTGCTCTCTTGAATCCACTGGAACCAACCTTTTTCTCTTCTCTTCTCCCTTTTCTCTCTTCTTTCTCTCTTTAGCTGAAATATGGGTGTGGGGAGAGGGTAAGGGCTGCCCTCTCCCTTTAAATATCCCCCACTTACCCGACTATCTCACGTTGGCGAGTTTGGTCCCCCGACTTTGGACTTTATTTCTTTTTCTTCTTCCGTCGGCTTCAAGGAAAATATCCGGCAGTATATAACTACACTCATAATGAGAAAAGAAAATAAAATTTATTCTTTTTAGTGTCAACAAGTTTTATAGAAATTTAGATAGACGCATTCTCTAAATTGTTCTTCCTACACCATCATCTTTAACTTTTTTCCATATAACATCATAACATATATTTTCTCCGGTAATCTCTCGGGCCCCAGGCATTCTCTGGCAGTACATGCAGCTTTGGCTGTTGTACCCTGGGAAACAGATGCGTTGTCTTGAGTAGAGACACGAAATCTATTTTAAGGGATTGTCATAAAAAGAGGTTCTATCATATAATATTCACATAAGTTTCAGGTACGCATGGTAAAAACATTTAAATTGAATTGCATGTGCTTTACAAGTCTTTAAACGATTTTTAGAGATGTACTTTATAAGATAACATGTTTCAGACCAAAATGTGTGAAATGAAGTAGAAAAGGATATGAGAAACTCACTTGGATAATAATGATGAACAAATACGGAGACTTGAACTAAACGCCGAAAGGTTCGTTAAGATTTAGCCTAGAGAACGGCGGTTAAAGTAAACCTGTAATTATTATAGTTTTAAAGACTATTCGGGAATTTAGGGTTTCTTTTGGAATTTGGGGTTTTAGATATTAAAGTGATAGTATAACGATTTTATTTACGCCCGACTAGTCAGTTACCAGCAGATCGCTCTACCACTGAGCTTGAAATAAAAAAAGGGTTTTCGTGTGATTAAGGTAAGGTCTTGGGTAAATTTCACCAGGTCCATGTCGGAGAATACTTATAAATCGTATAATCAATCGTAATAAATTAACAAGTAAATAAAATAAACAATTGTTTTATAATAATCGAATAAACAAATAAACAATTGTCTAATAATTTCATTAATAAGAATTTAGAAATTTGTATATAAAGAAATTATTGGAATTACTATTTGATTTAATAGTTAATAATCTGTAGTTTAATACCAAACTATTAATTGATGAATTTGTATTAAAAATATTTAATAACTAGAATAAATGAAACAATTTGATTGTTTATTTTTTTACATATTACATAAGACTTAAATTTGTAAACATATTTTTATAAAGTTTAAAAGTAACTAAACATTTATTTATAATTTTATAAATTTTCCAAAAATCAATTCAAAAATTTCTAGTTTATAATCATTGGTACATTTGTTTTTCTTTGAATGTATACATAATTTATGGATTTTCTGTAAATTAATAAAGGTGAAAAAAAGTGTTTAAAAGTTGAAATGCAACAGGAGGGACTCGAACTCGGGTCTACTAGTTCACAGCCCATGGTTGTAACTAGTGGACCTGAGTAGGGATTCTTGACAATATTCCGTCCCATCTTTATATATACACAAACACATGTAAACCCCCAATTCAACATAAACGCTAGTTTCAATTTTAATCCAATTGAACCATGAAACGAATTCGAAAGTGAAATTAACATTAGGGCTTTTATTCTATTAATCAAAACGAGTACAAAGGTTGGTTCAATTACCTGTTTTAGACGCCGTTGCGAGAATCGGTATTGTTTTGATGGAAATCCGATAGCTCGTTTGGTCGGGTTTTTGGTGTGAAGGCACGCGGGCTTTATGTGTTGTTTTGGGGAAATTATTGGTTTAGAAAGGTTGAGGAAGTGTATATGAATGTTTTGCATATGTTTATTATATGAAATTGCATTGTATTTGAACCGAACGCGTTTTGGTTTTAATGAGATTAAAGTTGAGATTAAAGTAGGATTAAATGTTGATTATTGCTCAAAATTTTTGATTCCTGACATTTGATGTTGTTGTCTAACGGTTTTGATTCAATCAATATATCAGTTTCGTTGTTTTTAATCAAATTCAATGTTAAGTTTAAATGAATAATTTGGGTTATAGGTTTGATGGTTTAAGCGTGTTTTAGATCCATATTTCGGTTAGGGAGGGTTTAGAACTCATGGGGAAGCATTTTAGGATGATTTAGGAGGCTTGGCAGTGTAGTTTCGGCCGAGATTGGGGTTAGCCAGAGTCGTGGCCGGAGTAAGGGAAGGGAGCGCCGGCGATCGGGAAAGAAAAAGGGGGAAGAAAGAGGGTTTTCAAGTTTGGCAAGTTTGGCCCCTCATGATTTTAGTTTAAATTTTCATTTTGACAGAAATAACCCTTGTTAGTTAGTTTTCTCAACTTTTGTTAAGTTTTTATAAAGGAGAAGTTAACAGGACTAACTCTTCGTTAACTTTCAAAATAATTATTATCTTGATATAATTAATACTTATTTAATAATTGATTACTTTTATTTAAAACAAATAAACAAACAAACAAACAAACTCAGTATATCCCACTCGAGAGTAGGGTCTGGGAGGGGTAGGTGGTGGTGAGTCTTTCCTCTAGCTTGGTAGGTAGAGAGACCGCTTCCAAAAAGACCCCCGACTCGTTAATAAAAGCAATAACAATAGCAAGGCAGCATATTATATAGCATACAACACACAGCACACAGCATACAAGTATATATCACCTAAAGATTTAGTTATTGATATTGCATACATCAGAGAGGCGGCAAGTTTCATCTGTAAAGGGCAGATGTGGACTACGTACACATCACGTGAGTGGCCCCGCGTCATGTCTTCATTTACCCTTCCAACCTACAGATCCCACTAATAGTGCTTAATTTTAATTCTATGCCTCCACTCACTCCTATCCTCGATCATGTGCTCAAAGAGGTGTAAGTGTACCATATCTCGCCTAATTATCTCGTCCCAAGTCAACCTAGGTCTTCCTCTACTCCTCCTACCCTCTAAGTTGATGTTCTCTACTGTTCTAATGGGTGCTGCCATCGGTCTCCTCTTCACATGCCCAAACCATCTTAATCTTCCCTCTCGTATTTTATCTGTGATACAAGCCACCTCTAGCTTCTATCAAAACACTTCGTTTCTTATTCGATCCAGTCTTGTGTGTCCACATATCCCCCTCAGCATTCTCATCTCCACTACATCTATTTGTTTATCGTGCGATTTCTTTATGCCCCAGCAGTCTGTCCCGTATACCAAAGTTGTACGTACTGCCACTCAGTATAGTTTTCCCTTTAGTTTTGCTAGAAACCTCTTATCACATAGAATCCTGATGCTGCTCTCCACTTGCACCATCCTGCTTGAACACGATGGGCTATATCGCTGTGTATCTCTCCGTCCTCCTGTAGATACGAGCCCAGGTATTTGAACCTAGACGTTTGTGGGACCGCCATACCCTGGATACTGATTTGAGTGTCCTCTTCAGCCTTACAACTAAAGTTATAATGCATGTATTCCGTCTTAGAGTGACTTATCCTTAAGCTTCTACGCTCTAGTGCTGCTCTCCACTGTTCTAGTCTGTCGTTAAGCACCATTTTATATTCTGATATTAAGACAATATCATTCGCAAAGAGCATGCACCACGGAACTGGCTGTTGTATAGACTTGGGTGTTGTTTGTTTTTTCTGCAGGAAAATATCTGCAGTCTGCGGATCACATCTGCAGACATCTGCAGCAGAAGAGGTGGACTAAACGTCTGCAGTCTGCAACAAAAAAACTGTTTGTTTGTTAACATCTGCAGATTGCAAAAATTAATAATTAGTATAATATAAAATCCATTTTGAAATGTTTCTGCAGATTGCAAAAACAAAAAGTTGAATGTTTCTTTAGCTTTACCTTCTTTTGAACAACTCAATAGTATCCCAATAAAATTGATTTTCTGATAACCCCCAAATCAACGAATTCCAAGTGACCAAGTTTCTTTGAGGCATTATATCAAACACCTTATGTGCATCCTCAACAAACCCAAGTTTCCCATACATCGGAACCAAAGCATTACCTACAAAAACATCTGAAATCAAACCAATCTTCACTGCCATTCCATGAATCACTAACCCAGATCGCAAATCTTGAATCCCAACACAAGATTTAATCACACAAGGTAAGGTGAAATTATCAGGTGTATGATCCGTGTGCAAAAACTAGCAAAAGAAAAAATTAGTATGGCTTCATACCAGAGATCCTTTTTAGTATATGTGCTGATGATTGCATTCCATTGATACAGGTTCTTATCCTCCAATTGTTCAAATCGACAGAGGTCGCGAAGGCTGGCGGAGGTCGCGAGGGAGGGGGTCGGCGGCTGGGATGAAATCGACGGAGGTCGCGAAGGCTGGCGGGTTTGATGAAGTTGATCGGAGATGGGATGAAATCGACGGAGGCTGGCGGAGCCGCGGAGGTCGCGAGGGAGGGGGTCGGCGGAGGTCGCGAGGCGGAAGCAGGAGGGCCGGTGAAGGAGGCCGGCCGGCGGGACCTTGGGAAGGAGATGAGAGAAGAAGAGGAGAAGAGGTGGAGGGGGCTGCTGTTTTGTGAAGAGAGGAGAAGAGGAGAAGAGGTTTGGATGAAATGTCTTCCCGTCTGAAGACACTAGTCCATGTCTTCCCCAAGAAGACCTTAGGAAGACATTTTTAAATGAACTTTCTTCTAGAAATCAAACTGTCTGTTCTATTAAAACCTCTTTCCGCGTCTGCGTACGCGCAGATGAAGAGGTTGGGAAGAGCTTTTTGTAAAAAACAAACACCACCTTGGTCATCTCATCCAACACTACTATGAAGAAAAATAGGCTCGATGCCAATCCTTGGTGGAATCCCACTTCCACCGGAAGGAGTCTGTGTCTCCGACCGGTGCTCGCACACACGTTTTTGCCCCGTCATACATATCCTTGATTATTTTGATATACCTCGCTGGTACCCTTCTAATTGGTATACTTTCTCAAATTAGTTGACGCGGGACACTATCATAGGCTTTTTCTAGGTTAATGAATACCATATGGAGGTCCCTTTTCTTTTCTCTATATTTCTCCATTATCCTCCTTATGATGTGTATGGCTTCTGTTGTAGAGCGTCCTGGCATAAATCCAAATTGATTTATCGCTATTTTAGTTTCCCGTCTAATTCTCGTGTCAATAACTCTTTCCTGTAATTTCATCGTGTGACTCAATAACTTTATTCCCCTATAGTTTGCGCAACATTGGACGTCTCCTTTTTTCTTATATATGGGGACTATGACACTGGTTCTCCACTGCTCTGGCATCTTCCCTATTTTGAAGATAGTGTTGAATAAATCTGTTAGCCATTGGAAACCCTCATCTCCCAGGCACTTCCATACTTCAATTGGTATGTTGTCTGGCCTCTTTAGAGCTCTCGTAACTTCGTCGACTGTGATGCTTCTACAATAACATTTGTTTTGTTGCATTGTTTGAGTTGTTTTATCTATCTCAGTATGTTGATTAGGGTTCCTTATGTTGAAAAGGTTATCGAAGTAAGTTTTCCATCTCACCTTGATGTCTTTCTCCTTCACCAAAACCTTTCCATCCGCATCCTTTATAAACATCACCATTCTCAAGTCTTGTCTTCTACTTTCTCTTGCCTTGGCAATCTTAAACATGTCATGCTCTCCTTCTTTCGTCTCTAATCGTTTATACACCATCTCATACGTCGTGTTCTTTGCCTCTGACATCGACTTTTTCGCCTCTCACTTAGCCTCCTTGTATTTATCTTTTAGCTCTGCGCGTTCTTCCTTATTGTTACAGCGTATAAGCTCTCTAAAACTTTGTTGTTTAACTCTTATCTTCTCTTGTACATTTTCGTTCCACCACCAGGATTCCTTATGGTCGGCTGTCCTCTTTGTTGTAACTCCAAGAGTTTCTTTAGTTGCTTCGATGACTTTAGTTGCCATAGCCTCCCACTTTTGGTTTGTGTCTTCCTGTGGCCTAGTCTGGCTCCTTGGTATGACCTTATCTCTAAAAATGGTAATCTTTTCATCTTGGAGCTGGCCCCATCTGATCATAGGTCTAACACTCTTATTTTGTTGGAGAATTGGTCTCTTCACGCGTATATCTTCCACCAACATCGTTCATTAACTTTCGTTCATTCATCATCGTACATCATCGTTATCATTCGTTATCTTCCTTACCATATTTTACGTACATTCACCTTTATCTTCCTTACATTCCGGGCAAATGCCATGGGCTATACCCTACCTTCATGCATAAAGCGGGTACTGGGCCGAAGTCTATGAATAGACTCTCATACATTATGCCCGGCGGCCTGACCACAGTACCGGGGTAACTTCATTCGAACCAATGCCATGTGCTATACCCCACCGTCATGCATAAAGCGGTTACTGAGCCGAAGCCTTAATTAGACTCCCATACATTGTGCCCGGTGGCCTGACCACAATACCGGGGTAAGCGGCAAGATCCCATACGTATGGTCAATCACAAGGATTAGACCCCAGTGTGTATCCTTCTGGGGTAGCTAACCCACACACAGTTCAGCTAACACCCTTCATTGGGTGTGAACCTCCATACATTGCTTGCAAGACTTTTCTTACATCTGTTCATTCATTAAAGCATGCATTCATTCTTTCTTTACGTTCCACTTATCATTATCATTAACTTCCGCTTACATAATACTTTTCATTTATTTCATACTCATAACATGTAAGTCATGGAATAATACATAATAGGAACATAAGGAAACACAACATAAATATACATAGCATCATATAAAATCACATACATCATCACACATCATCATAAACATCATGCATCATCCATTCCCATACACATACACATACATAACAAGTCATCATAGAACATAACCGACCCTCTGGGGGACAGCAGGGGTTCGGGGGTAGCAGCCCCTGACAGCGGGGTCCTAAGGGCAGCAGCCCCTAGTGGGGTCCAAGGGGCAACGCCCCTGGCTGGGGCCGTGCATATAGCACATTTTGTTATAGAAAAATCGATCTTCCTGTTAAAACCTCTTAAAATCTTGGTCATTTAAATCGTATACCTAGTATGCATTTTCAGCCCTAAAATTCAGAAGAAAAAATATTTCTAAGTCTTAGGCATATGGGCACTATGCAGGTGCATGGGCACTATACATGCGCATGGGCACTATGCAGGCGCATGGCCTTCTGGACGCATGGGAACACTTACGCGCATGGGAAGGTTCTGGGCGTATGGGCACTATTGGGGCGCATGGCTCAACACTTAGTCATTCTGGGCAAATTTCCAGGCGCATGGCCACTATTTGGCCGCATGGGGTTTTGGGCGCATGGGGAACACTTAGACTACTGACCGTTGGGCGCATGGGCCACTGTTTAAGCGCATGGGCAACCAACTTACACCTAATCAACATAATTCAGTCCCCAAACTAACATGTATAATGATCTAAGCTTAGTACTAACATTCTAAGCATCATAATATGAACATAACCACAAATCAAACCCAAACTTACACCCACCCACATACACATTCATACATACACATATGAGTAAAAAAACCCATTTTTATAAAAACGTTCTTACATGCATTTCCATCCCCAAAATCAGTTAAAACATATAAAAAGGGGGTTCTAGAACTCACCTTATCTAACTTTCGGTATAATTTCCTTCAAACCCATTTGCTATGAGCTTAAACACCTAAAAACCAACAAAAAACACACAACCGAACATACAAACACGTATAAGCACAAACCCGAGACTGAAAATTAGTCAAAAACACTTCAAATCACCTAAAACATACCTTGAATTCAATCTTCTTCTTGTTCTTTTTCAAAAACCCAAATTCTCTACTCTTTCTCTCTCTAAAATCGGAAGAAATGAGATGTGCAGGTGATTATGGGAGGCCATATCACCTTTATGCACCCACTTTTATTCTTTTGTCCTTTTGACACTTTTAACCCCTCAACTTGGGTTAAATTGCACTTTCTCATTTTATTCATGTTTATTCTTTCGTTCTTGTTTATTAAAAATATCCGGGTATTACACCGAACATGATCTCGGGGCACATAATGGCTCATGCTATCTATTTTACCAGACATAGTCCACTAAAACAACCGAAATTCACGGAAAACACCCTAAAAATAGAAGTTCAGCACCAGTAGTGCACAATCAAAAGCAATCAGTCACACGAGGTCAACAATACACTTGGGACACACAATCAAATCAAGAAGCAGAAATCTATCAAATCACACGAGAGTAGTAATAGCCAAGAATAGGGGATGACTCTCCCTATTTAAAACAAGAATGCTGGTACCCCTTACCCAGCCAAACAATCTATACGAAAAGATATAATTAAAGATATAATTAATTAATTAATATAATTAAAGATGAGTAAAAGCATATATGCAAACCCAAGATGGAACGACCTCACCAAATGTACACCCAATTTGGGGTTCTTCGATTATGCTGCTAGTACGGGTCTAGGTTCGCGATAGCAGGTGGGAGGCAGGTTGGCGTCGGCTGTGGTTGGTGTCATCACCGGTAAGGTGGCTGCAGTGGGGGATGTTGGTGGTCTTGGTCTTGTTGGGATGAGGAGGTGGCTACGGTAGGTGGGGGGTCGCTGGCCGTTGGAGGGGTGGTGGTGGTTATCTATGGCGGTATGGGGTGGGGGTAGGGAGGCGGTGGTGGCTAGCAGTGAAGGAGGTAGCTGGGGTAGGTGGGTCGGTGGGGGGTCGCCGTCCGTTGGGGTGGTGGTGGTGGGTGGATGTGATGAGATGGGGTAGGGTGGGTAGGCGGTGGTTGCTAGCGGTGAAGGAGGTGGTTGTGGTGGGTGGGGGTAGGGGTGGGTAGGCGGTAGTGGCTAACTTTAGGCTATCCGCATCCATCAATGCGGTTAACCCGAGACAAATGCGGTCAAGACTTGTTCTCTCGCATTAGGAAAACAGACGTCTTAGGACAATGCGGATGGTGGCCTCCTATCCGCACTTGTCAATGCGGTTGACATTACCGATCGTCGATCACCCTATTGTACTTGATCTAGTATTCTAACGTGTAGTTGGTAGTGTCATACCAATAATGTATCCAGATGCACCCTTTTATTTTACGGAAGTTCCAGTTCATGCTTAATGTAGCTCTCCACATATTTTCTCAGCTTCATCGGGCGACTTGAAAATTGTCTTGTACTGTTGCATCAACACACATCAGAAACTTTCTTATTCGCGCCCAAACGAATTCCGCATTCTCCCAAGGATAACGATGTCAGTCATATATCTACACGAGTGAAGTTTTTCATTAATCCTTCCTCAATTTTCGCCTAACCCTAATCATTGACGCATCTCAATGGGGTTTCTACTTCTTCCCGGAATTTTATAGCCCCAAATTTTCGCGAATTGTCTCGAATTTCATGCTTATTAGTAGGTGACAAGATGACAGACAGGAGCGTTCTAAGGTAAGGCATTAGAGAATCACTTTAGGAGATGTTTAAAAATTTAAAGAGGAATAACACCAATGCTTACGATCGGGGATGATTATGCAGACTTTCTTTGTCTACAATCTGGTGCATGTTTACCACTTCGTTGTAGTTGGATCTCAAGTGATTTAACACATGGGATTTCTTGTAGCTGATCTTCTATGCTTCTTAGTACATCTTTTGGAGCAATACCATCCTTTAAGTTCAACCATGAGTCTTTCCCATGAATTCTTCATTATCATCGACCGTATCGATTCGAACTAGTTTAGGACTTTATCAAGGTGCTTGCTAGCACAAGGAAGTTAACTACCACTCTAACAACCTATCATATAGCTTCGAGTTCATATTCCACTTCATGATCCTCACTCCCGAATTACGAACTTATCACTTGGCTAGTAGAGCTCTCCGGGTAGAGATGACTTACAAGGTTTTAAAGTTTTCCGCATCGGCTATCATGCGTTTCCAAAGATGAGGGTTATGCTAGAGGGCTTAAGGTGAGTAGCACCACTCGTTAGACCATGAATTTTATGGAAAATAAATCTCGAGCAGAGGGTGAGTGGAAAACAGGAATTCACAGAAGTTGTAAGTTCATATTTTTGTTTTGAAAGCTCGAAGGTTAGTTTTCTCGGCAAATATCTCTAGCACTTGAGCCTTTGTTTCTATGGAATCAGGGTTTTAGAACGATGTTTCATCTCCTATTTATTCTGGCACTCAGAAGTTTACCAACAACACGGCCAGTTAAGAGCACGGTTAAAATAGTTTAACTTATGTTGCAGGTAAAGATTGTTAGTAGGTAACTAACGATTCATTGATGATGAAGGATTTCACAAACACTTGGTACTATGAGAGGTGATTGTTAATCATTATCAGAGTTGATATTAAGGATTTTCTTTTGGATTAAGTGATTCTATGACGTGAATATTTTATAAAGAAATCAGTTATCAAAGACTTTAAGAAATTAATAGAGGAATTCTAGAGTCCAGAATGTCCTATGATGCGCAGGCTAATAAGGAAGAAAGAAGTGACAAGTCTTCTATGTCATTGACTACATGAAGTGCTTCTCGACAGTCCATTACTCCAATCTATTCTCGGTTGTAGAGTTTATGTTAGAGAGTCTTTTATGATACAAGCAAAGTTGAAACGAATTCTGTAATAGGTAGGAAGAAATCCTTGGGCATCACAAAAAGAATGAACAATATTGCTAAAGTACACGTATAACTTAGGTGAAGTACCGTACTCTTAGCGCGAGGCTGGTTGAGCTTGAGGAGGAACATTTGATGGTCTTTTGAGTCTGATAGTTGTATCATTATAATTCCAATAGGAGAGCAGAATAAGAGAGAAGAGAAGAAGAAAAGGAATAGTTATTACAATATCATCCTTGGTAGCTCTTCAAGTGTCAATGGTTTCGCCTAGCATGAAAGTTTTGAACGTGAAATCATTGAGTATATTCCGAATGTTTGTATTTAATATTGCGTTTATTGGTTCTTTAAGTGTTATTCCTTGATATTAGTTTACATGACAGGGCCCACCAGAATTCAAGTGTACCTGTAAATTCACCATTACGTGTG
>BJCO01829865.1:0-21160 GCA_018326465.1 Flaveria floridana | reverse complement strand
CCATTAAATCATTCGAACTTCCCAAACCTAGATTATATATATGTACATAGGTATTTAGGCATTTGTTTCATTGTTTTAAACAGGTTAATAACTTTGGTTATAGAAACGTGCAAGGTAAATGTTACTAGAATGCATAAATGAGGGTTTACAAGGTAAAAATCCTTGTATATCTACCTCTAGACTCACGGGTTAATGGAAGAATACCTTGTGCGGAGTGTGAGTCCCACGAATACGAGGTTCAAGCAGAGAACTTTCTGTTAGATAAGTGAGAATAGTGTTTACAACAAGATAAGAATGAGTTTGTTAAAGTTTAATTAGTAAAAGTTAATATTACATATGAGAGGGTTTAGAAGGTTAAAACGAGCAAAACTCTTCAAACTCAGCTGGAAATCTTGTTGTTCTTCGGATGGTTTGAGGTGAGCACTTTTGTTAGTGTGCGTGTGTGTGTTCTTGGTTGAGAGGAAAAATAAGAGAGAGTGTAGAGAGAATCCGGAGGTTTGAGTTGTGTGAAAAAAAAAGGATTCGGGTTTTGCATGTATAGAAAAGTGGAATATTAGGTTGAGTGTTAAAGTGGGTTATGGGGTTTCGCAGAACCCCTTCGGTTGGTGGTTCATGGGCGGCCATGCAGAATGTTGATTTATATTTGTTTTTATTTGTATTCTATCATTATTATTATTGTTGTTGATATTTTTATCGAGTTTTATCCGCGGATGTGCAAGGCACAAAAGTTACACATACGAATTGACTAAGTTTTGGATACATCATAATTGTCTCAATGATCGATTTAAAAGGTGGTTTCCATACAAAAGTAAGCTTTAACATGGTTAATACCAATATTGGACGTGCAATGAGTTTGGAAGATTTAATCAGAAGTTGGTCATATACACAATTACATAAGTAAAATTCTAGGCGCATTACCACTGTTTAGGCGCATGAGCACTGTCGGGACGTCTGGGACTTAGGCATATGACAACTGTTCAGGCGCATGACAACTACTTGGGTGCATGAGCAAGGCTGAAACACCAAGACTTAGTCGCATGGGCACTTTCCAGGCGCATGAAAACTGTTCAGGCGCATGGGCACTGTTCAGGCGTATGACTTAGAAAAATTTTCAATTAAATATTTTGTATAAGTCCTTGACTCACCTTGGGGTCAAGGAGGGTTGTTACATTACACATACAAGTGGTTTGGTGACCCTTGTCCCACAAATACGTTAAGCCCACCTCAAACACATAAGTTTCCTAGAAGTTGTTAGGTGACCTTTATCCCACAAATAGTTTACAAGTGATTCGAGTGTCATGTAAAAGGATGGTGTTTAACTTGTTTCAAAGGGATTTTAGTTTTCATTAATTCTAATTATGAAAACTCTATGTACCTTGTATTCGCATGCTTTCAAATACATGGTACCCTACGGTTGTTTTTAATAAAACTTCTTTTATTTTGAAATCATTAATCCTGTTAATAACTTTTATTAACATATTAATGATTAAGAACCATGAAAATTCAGCTTGTTATGATTATTTATTAAGATTGTTAAGCATATCCACATATCAAACAATCAACATAAAATGGATAATCAAACAAGCATATACAAAAAAACCACATGTGCATAACCATAGCTACTTAGGTGACCAAACTTGTTTGCCATCACAAGTGTGGTCATAAGGTCCTTTCTAAGGGTTAAATACAACACAAAGATAAAAATCTCCAAAGACCCCCACTTGAAGTTGCATCGAAATGCTTCAAGTCCTTCTCTTTGTGTCTTCCTTTTGTGCTTCCATCTTGTGCATCTTCTTTTACAAAATTTATATCCTAATACAAATTTTCTAATAAAAGAAAACACGGTTAATCTATCTATTACATCACCATTGAATGAATAAATAAATTACATCAAAATACAAGCACAAAAGAATAATATTACAACCCATTATGAATGAAATCAACCAAAACAAACATTCATCCAAAACCAAATCAACACAAGGTCAAGGCTAGGTTATGCACCAATATGAAATATCATATACAACATACAAGAACCAAAATAAATCTCCCTTTAACCCTAAATATTCAGCCAACATAAACCAAGAATTGAGGGTGTTTTTGTCCAAACAAAACACAATCAACCATTTTGATATCTTTTCTTTCAAGGATTAATCACAAGCATGTAAGATATAACCTTGAAAGGTTGGGGATTTATAATATCACCACAAAACAGCCCTAATTTGGTTGTTAAAACCCCATAAAACCAATTTTACAAGGATAATTGAAGCTAGTCATCCACATAACCGGCTCTAAATGCCAATGTTGGGTTTGTTGGACCACAAACATAGTTTTTTAACCATTTAAACAAGAAAACGCAGCGGAATAAAACCTTAATATTATGATTTGTAATCTGAAAATTAAGACTCATATCATAACAATAACAAACCCAATAACATAAGGATCATTTATATGTGTATGAACTAGCTATCAAGAAGAAGAAACAACCAAAAGCAACACTTACAAACTACCTTTTGTAGAGCTGCAGAAAAATGAATTTTGGATGAAGAGAATGAGGTTCTTGAATGACCAAAACACCAAAGAGAGGTGTCCTCAAGCTACCATACCCACAAGCATGAAACAAACACCTTGTTGCTAGGATTTCAGCACCAAAGTCAAACCAAGATGAGCTGAAAATCGAATTTTCAGCTTTGAACTTCTTCAAGAAAGTAGAGAGAAAGATGTGTTCTTGGTCCTATGCATGTGAGAGAGAGATATAAGGTGGAGTGTGCAACTAGTTAATGTTAAAACAATATCCAAGAAAGTAGAGAGAAAGATGTGTTCTTGATCCCTATTTCTTTTCAGAAATTGGACACGTTTTTTGTTGTCAAACTTTGTCTTAGAGTTGTAAAAATCATGAGTTTGTTTTATTTTTTGATTTTTATATTTTTGAACTCTGTTTGACTCTTTTAGATTTTTCACATCAACATCAGACTTAGAAATTCTTTGATGAGCATGACTATTGATCTTGTGTTTTTCAGACATGATTGGGGAGATGGGCTTGTTTTGAGGAATTCTCAATCCCTTTTGTTTGAAGAAACAATCAGATGCGTTGTGATTTATCATGTTATAGACTGAACACTATTTATTGAAATAGCAGTTCTTGGTGGAATGATTGTTCGTATCACAGATTGAGCAGTATTGATTGAAAAAGCATTTGTCTGTTCTATGATTAGACATTTCACATACATCATAATACATGTGTTTTTTTCTAGCTACTGATCCTGGTGTTGAGGCTTTTGTAGTTTTACCAGTTTTGGATTGAGTTTCATTCCTTGATTTTGATGAGAAAGCCTGATCAGCCCTGTTAGTAGTTTGTTTCACAACACTACTGACTTTGTTTTTCTTAGGCTGATTTTGTTTTCTTAATCTTTGCCTAACCTCCTTTTCTAGTTGGTTCACATGCTCTTTGTTGAAAATATCAAAGCCAACCCCTTGCTTTGATTTTGATGTTTGAGGGTATGAGTTAATTTTAGCTTTTGAAACCTGAGAAATTTTTCTTTTGATTTTTGGTGAATCATTATCTAATTTGATTGAATTCTTAGGAGACTTGATCTCAAAATCAGATCTGCTTTCAGCAGTTAGATTCACACTATCAGCTTTTATCTTCTTTTCTTTGGAAGTTGCAGGAATGAATTTCACAAAAGCAACAATGGCCTTGATTAGGCTTGTTGTTTTGATGACACTCACTGTCTTGTCTGAACACTACTTGATTTTAATTAGGTGACCTAACTTGATTTTATCCTTATTTGTTTCAATGTAAACACTTGGTTTATTTTGAGGATTAGTGACTTGTTTTACTATTGTTTTACTATTTATCCTTTTCTTCAAAGTTTTTCTACATTTATTTTCTCTTCTTCACTATCAGAAATCTTGATTTTGTTTTGGAAGGCTTTAAGTTTAGCCTTACTTTTAGGAGAATAATCATGCATATTGAAGTTCCCAGGTAAAGTGTTAGTTATAGATTCAGGCATTGGTTCGTGTATGAAGCCTAAGTCTGCTTTTTGTTTATCCTTTCTTTCAGTTACCAGTTGTTCCATGGTTATTTTAGAACTTTTAACTTTTGCAAGATCTACTTGTGTAGCAGCATGTGCTATTTTCTCCTGTTCTAAATTCTTGGTCATTTCTTCAAGTTGTTTGGAAATAATTTCTAATTCTTTCAAAGTTTTGTTCCATGAAGTTTGTAGAGAAACAATCTTTTCATCTGATATTTTATGATCAGTTTTAAGTTTGTTATGCATTAATTCCTCTTGCTTGAGTTTTTTCATAGATTTTATATGAGTAAGTTTGATAATTTTCTACATGTTCCAAGCAAGATTTAGTGCATAGTTTCTCTGTGACTTCAGCTGGTATTTCAGGATATTTTTAGGTGAAGAAGTCTCAGGATTAGAAGATGAAGTTTCAACCTTTGGTTGATCTGACTGTGCCATTAAAGCAACTTCTTCTGAATCCTCTTTAGGATCAGATTTATCACTCCAGTCATATTCTTCCTCTTCATTCTCAGAATTACCTTCAGCTTTATGATCACAATCATCTGACCATTCTTCTCCTTGAACTTGGGCAATAAGAGATAAACTAGAGGTTAGATTAGCAGTAAATTAATTTGCATAATCGCTCTAATCATATCCATCCGTAATGCTAACAACTAGATCTTTCTTTGGCTCTTCAGATGACATAGATTCATCTTTAAGTTCAGGCATTGGTAGACTTTGGTATGGCTTTTGAAATATCTTTTGAGATGATTATTGAAACCTCTAATTGCTTGAACTAACTTGACCATTTCCTCCATTGTTTCTGGGAGCTTTGCATTCCCATGAGAAGTGACCATAGCTATTACAGTTGAAACACCTTGACTTAGACTTGTCAAATCCAACAGTCTTATTAGCACTTGGCTTGTAGTTCCTGTTGACATAAAAGTGTTTCTAAGTCCTGTATGCAATCATCACCATCTTCTAGTTTAGATCCGTTTCCTCCACATCTTTTGGATCCATCTCAAATCAGTCCTGCAAAACAAGATCTAAATGAATTAAATGACTACCCCAATAAGCTTGAAAACTAGCCATAAAGGTAGTAAAAGCAGATTTGGACTCCTCATCTACAATAGGATGTTAATAACATCTTTAACTTTGCTAGTGTTAGCAGAGTTAATGGATGGAGTCTCAGTTTGAGGTTTAGTGCTTTAAGGTTTAGGAGGAGATTGATGTTGAGGTTAGGTTGAATAAATAGGAGCACTTGTATATGAAGAATCTGGAAAGAACCCTGTTCAACAAGCAGATCACTCTCTTCCTCTAGGAAATTCTCATTCTTTGCCATAAAGGAATCCTCCACTATATTAGCTGGAGATGCAACATATTGGTACTGAGACATTGAGGCCGCTCTGTCATTGTTTCTTGAGCTTTTATCAATCTCAAATAACTCAATCTTGGTAACCAATAGGTCAAAATCCATAGGAAATTTTCAGTATGCTTCAACAGTGTTACTGTTTGTTTCCAAGAAGATGGAAGAGCATTGAGAAGTCTTAGATTTAGATCTTTAAGAGCATTGGATTATAGTTTCACCATATAAATGCTAAAAAATCTCTGTCTCTTCAGTTTCTGCTTCTGGAGATCTTGGATCTCCTTACCACCTTCACATATTATCTTCAAAGCTTTATATATGGTATGTCCCATTTGATATCCATCAAGTCTAGTTAGGACTTCATGTGGTAATCCTTTACACATCAAGGAATAGTCTTTAATGTCATTTTTCACTTTCTTCAGATCATCACCTCGTAACCCATCTTCAGGATATGGTTCTGTAGAGTCTTTAGTGTAAACAAAGCCTCTATCAGGACCATCTAAAGGAGTAGGAATGTGAGCTCCTTTTTCTATTGACTTCCACGAGTCAGTGTCAATAAAATTAAGATGATGTTCCAATCTAAGAGACTAGTTCTTAAAATCAGATATGTTCTTCAGCTTAGGAACTCTGTTCTCTAAATCTTCAGACTTCACCATTTTATTTTTCTGATTTTAAGAAAAAACATATTTTTTGTTGTTCTTGAATTTTTTGAATTAAAACAATGAATTGAAAATATTTTTGGATTTTTTTTAATTTTGAAAAATTTCTAATTGTTTAGTTGATGCGCCCAAACAGTTGTGATACTTTTGACTTTGACTTAGAAACACCTAAGGGATTGCCTTAAGCCCAACTTGAAATGCTCCTGAATAGTTATGAAATGTCCACACAGTTGTCAGACACCTGGGTGTAAAACGCCCAAACAATTCAAATGTGCCTACACATTTGTGTTGTGCCTAGAATTACATTGTTTCTGAAAAGTTCCAAAGTTACCAAACAGTTGTAATACACCTCCACAGTGGTCAAACGACTGAATTATGGTAAAAGGCCTGAACAGTTTTCAAGCACCTAAACAGTTAGGCAATTTTCAGCAGTGTTTTAACCTAATGCGCCAAATTCAACAGATTCATATGAACACAAACAAACACAAATCTTCTGAAATTCTTCAAAACTTGTTGAATTTATCTAAAAATTTCCAATTAGGTAGTAATTTGATCAACTAACGGTCCTTTGTCTTCAATTTCATCACACAACAACAACAATTCAATCTTTTGATTTAAGTTCAATCCGAGAATGAAGAACAAGTTGAACACTAATTTGAACAAATTCACTGATTTTGAATGAATTTAACTGCAAATTGTGATTCAAATCATGTTTCTATTGATGAAACACAACTGAAATCAATAATTATTTAATCAAATTGCTTATCAATCACAAATTCAAGTGATTAAAGAGCTTGAAAGTTCCAAAAAACTCAAATCACTGAACCAACAGCTCTGAAACCATTTGATGGGATCAAAATTGATCGATCAGTGATGATATTGTAATGCAATTCAATAAAGAAAAACTCAAGTAATAAAATCAATGCAAACATATTAGAGAAATTCATACCTTTTCATTGATAGTAAGCATAGACAATACAAGTGTAGAAAACAGTTACAAGTTGGTTCAACTAACTCTTGTCTCTAGTCTACCTACACAATACATATCCATGCTATTTATACTATCAAGAAAACAAGAGGAGTATCTATTTTCACAAACAGTCCCTAAACTATGACAAAACTATACAAAAGACTAATAAAGACTAAATATTAATTTTCAAGAGGCTTCTACATTGTTCTTGAATTCAGTTCCTTGATCATATATTATGGTCTTGACCTTGTGATCACATTGATTCTCCATTTTCAGAATGAAGTTCTTCAAGATCTCAGAAGTCTCATCATTAGTTTTAAGGAAGAATACCCAAGTGAGTCTTATGAAATCATCAGCGATAATGAAATAATATAAGGTCATTCCTAGACCCATTACACTGGTGGGGTCAAAGAGATCCATGTGTAATAAGTGTAGGGGTATCATGATAGAGATCTTTTCCTTTGTCTTGTGAGACACTTTGTGTTACTTCCCTTTCAGACATGCAACCGAGTAATCATCACTTATAAACTCTTTCTTTGGCATTCCAGTTACCAAATCATTCATAATTAATTTGTTTATGTTTTTAAAGTTTATATTGCACATTTTTTATGCCAAAGAAAAGACTCATCATTATTTGCTTTAGATAGAAAGGAAGAAACTTTCCCTGAAAGGGATATTTCCTGTAAATCCATCTTGTACATGTTCCCTTACTGGGGGCTCTGAGTAGGATATGCTCTTGTAGAATGACCACCTCGGTCTTGGGAACAATGTACTCATGCTCAGTAAAGAGCATGTTTTGTCTCTGATCACAAAATTAGTGTTGGTCTATTCATGACGGTAAAATAGTGTTAATGATGACAAATGACAACCAAATACCACTGAAACAACAATCTAAACAATAATCTATCAAAGAGATTCAAAATAGAACCATATTGCCCAAAGAAGAATCAAACAAACAAGGCTCAATGATAAGAAATGATGATTCCAGCCCAAAATACACAATAAGAATAGTAATGAAAAAGTATATTCTCTAATTAGGGTTGTGCAGAACTTCCCACAAAAGATTACAAAGTTTCATATATATAGTAACCATAGTTTCACTGATAGTTGCGAAACTGTCCTGACCTATGCCTTAGATTCATCCGGCTACGAAACACAGTTTCTCCAGGTGACCTAAGTCAGCTGACTACGAGCGAAACTATAGTTTCGCTCGTAGTTTTGTTGGGTCAGTAGAAACTACAACTACACCAAAACTAATTACTATTTACATACAATAACAAACTAACATAAGTCCTATTACAAATAAAGCAAAACAAACAAACTAACTAAGATGAGTCCAACCTATACTTGATCTTCAATACTCCCCCTAGGTTGGACCTCACCGGCTTCATCTTAATTCCCCTCTTGAGCTCCAGCCTGGTCTCCTACTTTACGTTTACCTTCTTTGGCTTTCTCTGATGCTTGCTGTTCAACTCCAGCATCTTCCACTGTATCATCGGCATCTTTGGCAGTCTCTTCTTCAGCACGTGCACTGGCTTGAAGCAATTGCTTTGTCAAATCCGGCATGTCCATTCTCGTCTTGTCAGCTTCAATCATTTTCTTTGTAAGCTCCCTGACCTTAGCTCTCACTTCCTTAGCTTTGTTATCCACTCTCATAAATAGACTGGCTTCAGTCCTTGTTTTACCTCTAGCTCCTGCTTTAATATGATTTTAACAGAAAATATTAAGATCTTCATCTCCAAAAAAACACCTCCATAGGATCAAACAGTCTAATCTCCTGATCACCTTTAATCCTTATCACTGCTTCCTAGTATTATTGTCATAAAACCATTTGATGAAATCTTTTAGGATCGGGGGAAGTGGGTTGGGCACCCGTACTCTGTTAACAGCTTTTGCAGGCTTTAATTTCAACACAATCTTGCCTTTTCCTGTGCCCCAATCCAAGTCCTTCTTGGACCTCCTTCTCTCGGGCTTCATGTAACCGAAGGCTTCAAAAATGTCATTTAGCCCCTTCTTAATCTCTTTCTCAAAGATCATAGCCCTCTCACTAGCATCAGCGTCTATCAATGGAATCTTAGCCAACCTCCTCAAATCCCACCTACGCAATGTCTTAAATGCCTTCCTCTTGTTTAGATAATAAATCTTTCCACCTCTCCTCTTAATCATGAACAGTTTGATCTCAGCATTGTATTTCCAGCTCATGATTTTCTTGTTAGCATCCTTCTAACTAGCCTCTTGAATGTTTTGGAACAAGGGAGTTATCTCCTCTGGTTCCTTCTCCTTTTCAAGCCAAGCGTCCTGAGCTAGCTCAATCACGTCTCCTTCTGTTGACCCTGTTTGGGCTACATACGTCACTGGCCTTTCATCCGCCTTATGATACTCAAGCTCAAAGCTATAATAAACTATCTGCTCATCATCTTCTTCTTCTTCATCAACTAGCCTTATTTTAGGCTCTTTCCCTTTATCTTTATCATGCAAATTCACTTGCACTTCCTCTCTAATCAGATCCTTATCAACGTCAAACCTCATGTTGAATTCAGCCTCAGATATTTTGACTTCACCAACATCCATCTCTTTCTCAACAACACTGGCTCAAGCACCTACATTAACATCACTAGCACCTTCACCCACATCATCAGCACCAGCTTCACTTGAGTCAACATCAAACACTAGATCTGCAGCTCCACTAGGGTACTCTCCTGCCCTTGATGATCCACCAACATTCAGGAACTCATACTTGGTGGTATCAGTAAGATCCTTCAACTCAGCTTCAGATCTTTGATTTGGTAGGCCGGCCGCTGCTTTTAGTTTTTTTATCTCTTTAAACATGGTGTTTAACAATTCCTGTTGATCCGACACCATTTTCTTTAAACCTTCAATCATTACATCCTTTGCTTCTCCCTTATCTCTTGATTCACCAACTTTGTCTTTATCATGCTGAGTTCATTTGCCACTGAAGCACTGGCATTCCTAATCATATTTTGATCCAACTCAGACCTGGCATCTTTCCTACTAGCTTGTTCTATCAATGCCTGCTGTCTGTGCTTTGTTCTCCTCTAAGACACATTTGTTGGTTCATTTGCCTCAGCCGTTTTCTTACTCCTGTTCTCTTGTTGTATTCTCACCTCCTCAGCCACCTCATCAACTTCTTCTTCAAAATCATATTCATTTTCCTTTGCATACCTCTTTCTCTTCTTTATAGCTTCTTCTCTCTTATCTCTGTTTTCCTCAGCATTCTTGTTTTCAGTTTCAACCAGCCTTCGTATTTAGTTCCACCTCTCGGCAGGATACATGTTCTCCCACAGATAAGTGATCTTTCCACTAATATCATGTCTAACTGCCGAACAGTTAGCAAATATCCTCATGTTCATTTGTGCTAGTCTTTTGACTTCACCATGTCTGGGCACATTTGGAATAAGATCATCAATCAACATCTGAATAAACCTTGGATATAGAAACTACTTGTCTTTCTTTAGGGCCATAATATTCTCAGTCATACAGTCAAAAATTAGTTTTGTAATATCAGCCTTTTGACCTCTGCAGAAGATGATCATTGCCCTAGCCCAATGTATGTTCAGCCCGTCTGATCCTCCCTTTCTATGATCCAGACACATAATAAAGACGTAGGCTATGTATCTCCATTCCTTTGACAGAAGAGATTTCTTTATTTCCTTCTTGGAACCAAAAGGTTGCCCTTCATACCCTATACTTCTGAATGCTTCCAGAACTTGGGCATCAGACAGCTCAACGTCTAGCCCTCATTCATCTTCAAGACGAAGTACCAGGGTAATAGTTTCTACAGTGATAACTATGTCATATCCGTCAATCCTTGCAACTATCCAGGGCGGCACAGTTCTAACATCATGCTCTGCTGATCTCCAGAAGTCTCTCACGTGAAGGTCATAGATGGTAGGCATATGTGAAATGGCATAAAATATGGGAGATTGCCTCAACCATCTGATACGGTCTTGAAATCCTGCAGCTTTTGGATTCCCATCAACCAGAAGAGCTACGATGTTAAACTTATCATCAAACTTTAAATTAGCCATATCAACTAAAATGGAAACACAAATAGGTTAGTTCAAAATATACATAATAAGGACAAAACAAAAATAATGAAAAGTAAGATCTGGCTAGTTTCGCTGGTAGCATAACAATAATTTCGCTCAGCGAAATAGTTAGTTTCGCTGTCAAGAAAACATCCAGTTGTTGATAATAATGCGTAGATTCACTGAGTCTAAGGTATTGAGTTATGTTCATTAGTTGTTAGACAGTTTCGCTGACAACTTATTTTGTAATTTCACCTAAGAGAAACTATATTTCGCTATTAGTTTCGCTTAAGATTAAACTCAGGAAGTCATACCGGGTGAATCTATAGTTTTGCTGAAAGTTTCCCAGCGAAACTGTCACTTGTGCTTAGACAGCACAATGTTACCGTTTCACTCGAAACTATGAACTTTCGTTCAGTTTTGCTGAAGTATCTCGTAGTTTCGCTAAACGAAACTACAACTTTTCCACTTCAGCGAAACAAATTCAGCCAATAAATTAACCAAAACTAAACCGATTATACCTTAGAACAAAGTCGCCTAACGAACCTAAGCATAAATCAACAGATTATTTTATCAAACAAGACTCAATACAAGATTTGACCGAGATATGCTGAGAAAAACTAGGCTTAGACTAAATTTTCACTTATGAGACTCGAATCTCAAACTGTACAATATATACCACCCAGCTTCAGTGAAACTATAGTTTCACCCGTGTATGTGAGTTGCTCACAGAGCGTGACTACTAGCGAAAGTATAGTTTCACTCGCAAAACTATAGTTTCGCTCATAGTTTTGCCTTTTTTTTTCTTTTTTTATGTTTTTACAAACATTTGTTAAAGATAATTTTCTCACCCCATAATCCTAACTTAAAAGGCAAACAAATAACTAGACAATTATAATATGAAAAAATGGAATAAAATAAATGGAAATAAAATGAAATAAAATATCAAAAGGATGTAGTTTGTATCCTTTTCTTGAAGGTTTTCTGAGAATCAAGTCTTTACGAGATTGCTGATATGTTTGTCCCCTTGAACCCATGCCTTATTCTTTTCAACGAGTGACCTGTAACTGATTTTTTCATGTTTTATTTTCAATTAGAGAAGCTCAAGTAACTTGGTTCCCTCAGATATCCGACAAAGAACTTATCCCGTCATCAAGGTTTATTAAGTGTAATCACTCATTTTGCTTGAGTAGTTCATAATTGACACAGATGCATGCATATGATAGCATGATCTTTTGATGAGACACAATAATATACAGACTCTAAGATGATATCTCTAGGCCTATACTTACGTATAATAGAGGAGATGTACATCTTATTCCAAAAGATTAGAGCTTAAGGTCAATTCTTCCGCATAGCAGAGAAGATCATCTTAGCGTGTTGATGAGAGCTTCAGGTCAATGCTTTCGCATAGCAGTGAAGATCATCACTCCAGGTCAATGCTCGCGCATAGCAGAGGAGATAAACAAGCATTTTATTATACCTAGTATATAGTTTGGGCTAAGAGATGTTAGACCCAATCACAGACTAAGAACAGACTTCAGACAAAAAAATCCACTCTCAATGTCATGAGAATAATCCTTATTACTGAGTTCTTGATCTTTAGTTTTAGCTGCACAATCATTGTTTACTTCCTTTTCAAGCTGAGTCAATCATGCATATCCCAACACAAGCAGTTGAGCTCTTTTTAACTTCTTTTTCTTGGGGTTCCTGAGAGAACAAAATTGGAAAACACTTTAAAAGTATATTCACCCCCTAAATTTCTATTTACCCTCACGGGGATAGAAATTTAATTTTGTTTTCCACATATAAGGTACATAAAAGAAAAATAAAATAAAATAAGAAGGAATATGGGATATCGGAAATTATTTGACAAATGTGAAAAAGTGGAAAGGGTTATTTACAAAAGCAGGACATTTTTTAAGGAAAAGAGATTTTCAGAATGATATTAAACCCAACATAGAGATCAGTTCATAAAAAAGGGTTTGTCACATGTTTTAGTGAAAAGATCTACTCTTTGACTTTTTGTTTCGATTGGAATAATATCAATAAACCCCTTTTCCTGATCATCTTGGATTTCATGAACCCTTGTTTCAATGTGCTTGGTTCGAGTGTGATGAATTGGATTTTTGGCAATTCCAATGGCAGCTTCATTATCACAGAAGAGTGGTGAATGAAAGAAATTGATGCCATAATCCATCATCTGATATTGGATCGAAAGCACTTGGCACCAGCAGCTTAATGCAACAACATATTCAGCTTCACCTGTAGATAAAGATACAGTTGTCTTCTTCTTGCTTTGCCATGAAACAAGACAATCCCTAAGATACTGGCATCCACTGGTGACTGATTTCCTGTTCATCTTGCAACCTCCGTGATCACTATCAAAATAGGCATTCAAATTAAAGTTTCCTCCTTTGGGATACCAAAGGCCCAAATGGGAGGACCCTTTGAGATATCGAAAGATACGTTTAACAGCATTTTCATGAGATTCCTTGGGATTTGCTTGATAGCGGGCACAGTAACACATGGCAAAAGTAATGTCCTGAAGGCTCGTAGTGAGACACATGAGAGACTCAGTCATAGAACGATAACGATGAGAATCGACGGGTTTCCCATTATAATCCGGAGTTAAGCATGTTTGAGAAGTGAATGGGGTAAGTTCAGGAGAAGCATCATCCATTTTAAATATCTTGAGAATCTCTATAACATATTTTTCTTGATGAATCAGAATGCCATCAGGATTTTGTTCAACCTACAATCCCAAGAAATAGCATAACTCCCTCATCATGCTCATTTCAAATCGATCCTTCATCACTTCTTCAAACTCTCTACATAGTTTCTCACTGGTTGACCCAAAAATGATGTCATCAACGTACACTTGAATAATCAGCATTTCACCATCAACTTCTTTCTTGAATAGTGTCATGTCTATGGTGCCACGAGAGAAGCCTTTGCTGAGTAGATATTGTGTCAAGGTTTCATACAAGATGCGAGGTGCTTGATGTAACCCATATAAGGATTTATCAAGCTTATACACTTTATCTGGAAAATCTGGATCCTCAAAACCTGGAGGCTGATAGACATATATCTCCTCATCAATGTTTCCATAGAGAAATGCACACTTTACGTCCATTTGAAAGACCTTAAAGTTCTTGTGAGCGGCGTGAGCAAGAAAGATTCTGATAGCTTCAATGCGTGCAACTAGAGAAAACACTTCAGTATAGTCAATACCCTCCTCTTGAGCAAATCCCTGAACAACCAGCCTGGATTTGTTTCTGATAATAACTCCTCGATCATCTGGTTTGTTCTCGAAGAGAGATTTAGTCCCGATCAGAAACTTATTTGGAGAAAGATCGACCAGTTGCCAAACTTTCAGTTTCCTGAATTGCTGAAGCTCCATTTGCATAGATTTGACCCAGCTTGGGTCCTGAAGTGCTGCTGTGACATTTTTAGGTACAATTTGAGAAAAGAAACGTGCATAGAGACATTAATTTGTCAATCCAGATTGACTCTGTGTCCTCACCCCGTCGGTAATTAAAACAATAATGTAGTCGTGTAGGTGGTCTTTTAGGGTTTTGAAATTGGTGTTAAGGGTTAATGCGTTTGAATGAGTTGAGGATTCAGTTTGGGATGGTTGGGTAGGGGAAGATGGTTGTGATTGAGGAATTGGTTATGGATAAGGTGTGGGTGGTATATCAAATAGAAATGGAGGATCAATTGGTGGTTATGGTTGAGGTTTGGGTTGTGGGAGTGGTTGTGTCTGTTGTTGTGGTTCAGATGGAGGAAATATTTGCACACTCGTTTGAGGAACAACATCATCATAAAAAATTGGAAGATAGAATGATTTAAAGACAGTGTTAGAGTCATAAAACCATTCTGGGTCTGACCCCATGTTTGGTGAATTTGAGTCTTGCCAATCAACATAGAAGGATTCCTGCACAATGCGTGTCCTTTTATTGCACACACGATATGCCTTTTCTGAGGAAGAGTAGCCAAAGAAGAAACATTCGTCAGAAACAACACCAAGCTTTAACTTATGTGCTTGCGTATTTATCAAGGTGCAAGAGCAAGCAAATGGACGAAAGAAGTCAATCAAGGGTTTCCGCTTATGAAGAAGTTCATATGGAGTCTTCGTCTTGTCTTTTATGATAAGCACCTTATTCAGTACATAAGATGCCCAATAACTGCTTCCGCCCAGAAAATAATTGCAAGCTTTGACTTAATCAGCATAGTTCTTGCTACTTTGAAAAGCATTTGATTCTTTCTTTCAGCGACATCGTTTTGTTGTGGTGTCCTCGCAGCACTAAACTATCTGAGAATGCATTTGCTTGCACAAAATAAGTCAAAGATGTGATTTCTGAATTCGGTTCCATTGTCACTTATGATGGCCATAACCTTCCATTTGATGATGGTTTCAATTGACAGGATCAGCTTCTGCAACTCTTCTGCGCTGTCACCTTTATTTGTGAGAAATCTTACCCAAGAATGTCTAGAAAAATCATCTATAACAACCAATCAATAAGATTTCTTTGCGATAGATTTAACACTTATGGGACCAAATAAATCAATATGTAACAATTCAAGGGGATGTGAAATGGTATTTTCAATCTTAAGCTTGTGTGGCTTTTTGTGTTGCTTTCCTTTAGCACAAGCCATGCACTTTTCTACCACTGAAAAAACTTTGAGTGGTAGCCCCCTGACAATATTGTTTTATCCAACTTATTTATGATTCTAAAGTTAACATGTCCTAAACGTCTATGCCATAAAAAGGATTCGGATGATGAGGCCTTAGACAGAAGACATGTTACAGTTGAGGCAGATTCTATTGATCCCATATCCAGCAGGTATGTATCATTCTTTTTTGGAGCTCGCATGATTATTAAATTCTCTAGAACGGTGAACTTGGGCTTTAGGAATAAGCATTCATTGGACATAAACAATATTGGAATGCTTTTATCACATATTTGTGATACACTCAATAAGTTGAATGCCAGTTCTGGAACGTAGTTCACTTTATATAGAGTCAATGAACCATTTGAGACTTCTCCCTGACCAATCATCTTCCCACCCTTCTTGTCTCCAGCAAATGAAATATGTCCTCCATTTATTATTCTATAATTAGTGAGAAGTTCCTTTAAACTGGTCATATGCCTGCAACATCCGCTATCAACATGCCATAAGCTATTGATAGCTTTTCTTGAATGATCCTGACATTAGAACATAATGATCGTTAGGTTTTGGAAATAGGAACCCAATTTTTGACTAACTTTAGTTTCGAAATCATAAGAATTTTTACAAAAGAAATTATTTACAAAGTGATTTAATCTACTTCTCAAAGAACGATTATGTACATTTTTATCAACATATTTAGGACACTTTTTAATCACATGATGTTCTTTCCCATATTTAAAGCAATGGGATTTCAAACCTTTCTTTTTGCAGTTAGGAATAGGATTGTGATCAACTGCACTATCTTTCTCAAAATCTATCACGTGTGAATCAAAATTGCTGCATGTTTCATATGATTCTTTTACATTTTCTTTTGAGACCTTAATTTTGACAGATTCTAATTCATTTTCATTAATGATTTTTATTTCTGAGGAGTATGTTCTTGTTTCTTTCGGTTTAGAAATCCGAATTGGAGTAAAAGATGGGAAAGGATGAGAGAGGAACTTCTCAAAACAATTCGAGTCGGTAAGTCTTACTGAAGCTTCATTTAAACATTCATCATTTTCATTAACACAAGCATTGATAACATTTGGGAATAAGCTAGATGCATCTGATGATGAATAAGCTGGACTAGAACTAGAACTACAAGAGCCATTGTCTGAACTAGACTGCTGGGATGCAAAACTACTTAAGCTAGTGTCTTTCAAAGACTTTTTGGAATTACAAAAGCTATGACTAGAGCTTCCCAAACCCCTACTACTACCATAACCATAATCCTCTCGAATTTCCTTATGATTCACTCCTTCTAGACCTGCATGCAAACTGTTAATATCATTCTAAATCAAGTAATTTGTTGGATGAGGTGTAGGCATAGGTGAATAACAGTAAGTAGTTGGAGGAGGATAAACATGAGTGGTTACGTCAAATCCCAACCCTGTCTTAAGTCTAGCCCCCTTTTGCTTTTTGCAAAAGTCCTCATGTTTCATCTCAGATATTGTCCATTTTTCAAGCTTGGTTTTCAATTTGCTTGTTTCAAACTCAGCAAGAGCTACACGTTCAGTTAACGACTCTATTTCAACATTTCTTTTGAAAAGATTTCTTTTTAAATGCTCATTTTCTTTTAAAGCCTTATTCAATTTGTTGAAATATTTAGACACATTTATTTTAAGTTCCTTATTTATTTGTTTTAGCTCCTTTTCATTTTCTAATAATAACCTATCAGCTTTATAAACTCCAAATAATCTAATTTTACATGGAGAAGAACACGTATCTTAAATTACCTCATAAGGAAGACCCATGACCACTTTTTTGGTAGCTATGACTTTTTCACACTGACAGACTGGGGTGTTCCTCTTCCTCCTGCTTCTCTGCTTCCATGCAGGCTTTCTGATCTTCACTTGCTTCCTCTTTCATTTCTTCATTTTCCTCTAGCTTAACCTCCCTCTTCTCAACCTGTTCTTGCTTTCCACATTCTTCAGATTCATCAATCTTCTTTTTTTTATCTTCCTCAATATCCCTATCTTCATCCTTACCTTGTTTCCTGACACTACCATCACAAGCTTCTTCCATAACCTCATCTTTAAATTCACTGAAAGGATCAAACTCTTCCACTGACTCTGCCTCTATCCTTACCACCTCAGCTACTAACGCATGATTGATCTCTTCCTCTGTTTCTGTAATCTCTGCACTCCAGTCGAAGTTGGAAATCATGGTTGTTTCTTCCTTTTGCTTGGCTTCTTCCTTTTCAGTAATTGGTATAACCTTTAAATTTCCAGATGGTCCTGGTTCAGTGACGATTGGAGATGTACATTCTCTTTAAAAATGCCCCAACTGTTTGCAATTGAAACATGTCAACTTTGACTTATCAAAACCAAGCTTAGAATTTTGGTTATGATTGCCAAAGTTCCTTCTTCGAGTATGCTCCATAAATCTCCTTACACGCAGTGTAAGCATTGCTATTTCCCATTGAATATCAGTTTCCTCTAAATCATCAGGATCCACCTGATACATGTCTCAACCGTCATTCCCTTACCCTTGAGCTCTCCAGCAACTAAGGCTTCATAACTGTGAACAAACATTCCAAACAGTGCCTTGGTATCAGAAGGAATTTGAGAGGTGATAGATGTCTTTGAGCTTAAACCAATACTTGTAAATCCACCACTTGCCTTGTCTGATATACTAATTCCTATAGATCCACCATAAGCTGCACCTACATAGTCGAGTTTGCAACGGTTGAAATCAATGTAACATTTTAAGGATATACTGTGGCTGGCACCAAGGATTGATTGTATTCCCTTCTCTTCAGATCCAAGTCAAAAGATTTCAGTTTGCTAATTACATCTATAAGCTTGTAATCAGCAAAGTTTCTCTCCTTCTTCAGCATCCTCACTTGTATGCTCCCTTGGGGTGGGAGAGTGTCTAAGAGCTTGGTCACCTGCTCATGGTTACCCCACTGCTCATCATACTTCTTTAGAGTGCTTGAGACTGACAAAAATCGATTGGTAAGATCAGTAAGGCTTTCATTCTTATGTCTGACAAATGAATTAAACTCCTTCTCAGCTTGGGCTTTCTTGTCCTTCTTTAGATCTTCATTTCCATCATATAATTCATATAAGGCATCATACAGAGGCTTTGCACTTTTGTGCTAAGCAAAACGGTTGTATATGTCTTGTGATAAGCATAAGGTCAAGGCCCCGAAAACTTTCAGACCATGATTAATTAGCTAATATCTCTTTCAGATAAGGTTGATGAGTCAGTGTTCACCCTGGTCTGGTCACCGATAGTCACCGTTGGAGTGTGTGGACCTTTCATTATAGATTCCCATTGATTATGATACGTGTAAAAGAAAAAGGCCTTCAAGCATCACTTCCAATCCTCAAAATTGTCTTCGTTTATAAGCCTTAGTGGCATATTTGGTGCAACACTCTCCAAATCAGAGATGGTAATATTGGTTGATGTCATTTTCATAGATAGAAATAGATTCGCTGAACTTTGGTAGATTCGCTGGTAAATTCGCCCGTAGTTTCTCCCATAGTTTCACTTGGCGAATGGGCAGCAGTTTCGCTAGAGAAATGCTATCAAGCTTCTAGTTTCGCTCACTGTTTCGCTGAAACTAGTAGAACTTTCGTTCTAGGACAATTTCGCTAGCACTTTCGCTTGGTAGCGTGGTCAAATAAGGTGAACTTCCGTTCAAACTATGTAGATTCGCTAGAATCCACTGAAAATTCAGTAAATCATAGAAGAGGGTAGTTTCACTGGAAGCAGAACTATGTAGGTTTTCCTTTCGAAGATTTCTTCTTCTTCTTCTCAGAAGTCTTCTTCTTGGTCATGTGGATAGTACTTTTAGGTTTGTAGATGAAATCCTTGGCAAGATGAGCAGTACTACCATACATGATGCAATCAACTGGCTTTTTTAGAGTCTTCTTTTGAGTAGAAGGCTAAGCTTGATCACTTTCCATCTCTATCTTCATCATATCAGATGATGCAGCAAGCTTCTTAGGGTGAGGCTTGCTCTTAGAACCGGATGGTTCAGGCTGTGTTGGAGTGGTACACCACTGATCATCCTTCTTTTCTTCATAGGGATAAGTTGGACATGAACTAGAACTCCTGGTGCTAGAGCCCGTAGTTGAGTCCTCAGCCTTTACCACTTCAAATCCTGTAGAGATAAAGACTTGTTTCTGCTTGGAGTTGAAAGTAACATTGATCTCTTGAGCCTTCTTTGATCTTCTCTTAGTTGCTCTGATCAAGTTCCTCCTCTTAGATTTTGTAATCCCTTGTTCTTTCCTCTCCTCAGGAGAATAGTGTCCCTTTTTAGGATGATCTTCTTCACTCATCTCAGATCCATGCTTCACTATCTCCTCTTCATCCTCTTCTTGAATGGGGTCTATGAAGGGAAGCTCATCTTGACAAGTTCCACACCTTAGAGATCTTATAGATAGTAGAGTGTGTGGAGGAGCTATCTTATTAGATCCCAGTCCCTGCTTAGTCTGGTAACAAACTTTTGAATGCAAGGATGATGACATTATTTTCTTGAATGTCTCTTCTTCTAGAAGATATTTTTCTGCTCTGGCTTTACTAATCACAAGTTTAGCCTGGCATTTAGTTAACTTAGTGATGTGATCCTTGATTTGAGTCCTGTAGTTCTGTGTTGATGCTTAAGAGATGAAATGTTTTTTCTCTAGATCTTCTATTTTAAGTTTATAATCATTTTCAGCTCCTTTGAAATCAGCTTTAAAGATGTTTAAGGACTCAAGGTCAAATCTCATCTCTAAGTTATAGGACCTATGTCTCTTAATTTAGCTATGCACTTCGGGGTACAATGATGTTCTAATACATTGGCTTCTTCATGATCATCCATCAATGCTTGGTTTGGACATGCATCTTTAACCTGGAAACTCTAATCAAAGCCTCCCTCTTCAATAGCAACTGCAACTTTTTATATGGGCTTTTGAATATGTGGAGCTCCATCAGTGTAGTTTGGTCTGGGTTGTACTTGGCCACTATTTGTTCTCGGTGCCTTACCCTAGCAAAGTGTCCTATTTGGTTACAGTTGTAACACTTCACCTTGCTTTTGTCCAGCCCAAGCTTTCCACTTGTTGCATTGCTGGAAACTTTCTTCATGTCCTCTTATAGAACTTCTTGACTCTATGAGTGAGAAGAGCCATCTGTTGGACTATCTCCATGTACTCCAGATTATCTGGATGGATGCAATCCAAGTCATCAAGGGTGAAGATAAAGTTCCCACTCCTTACATTAGTAGACATAAAGGCTTGAGAAGAGCTTGTCTGTGGAAATGGGCTTTCTTGGATGTGGCTCTCCCCTGGTGTCTCTGGGAAGGAGATTAAAGGACCCTTTTATGAGTTTTTAGGATAGCAGATGAGATGATGTTATGGTTATCTGCAATCCCTTTCAACCATATGAGGGGCCAAAATCTGCTA
>BJCO01829864.1:0-22848 GCA_018326465.1 Flaveria floridana | reverse complement strand
TGAAAGATTATTCAGTGGTAGAGAAGTGCATGGCTTGTGCTAAAGGAAAACAACACAAAAAGCCACACAAAATTAAAATTCAAAACTCAATTTCTCATCCCCTTGAATTGTTACACACTGACTTATTTGGCCCAATAAGTGTAAAGTCAATTGCTAAGAAATCTTATTGTTTGGTTGTCATAGATGACTATTCAAGATACTCATGGGTGATAAATCTTGCAAACAAAAATGAAACAGCTGAAGAGTTAATGAAGTTAATTCCATTAATTAAGGTTTTGGGGAAGAGGAAGGTTCAACCCATCAGAAGTGATAACGGAACTGAGTTCCAAAATCATATCTTCAATTCTTTCTGTGAGCAACAAGGTATTCTCAGACAGTTCAGCGCTGCAAGGACACCACAACAGAATGGTGTCGCCAAAAGGAAAAACAGAACTCACTTGGAAGCAGCCAGGACTATGCTGATTGAGTCAAAGCTTCCAATTATCTTCTGGGCAGAAACAGTAAATTGTGCAGCTTACGTTTTAAATCGAGTACTAATCGTCAATGACAAGATGAAGACATCATATCAGCTGTTTCGTGGTGTCAAACCCTTGATTGATTTTCTACGCCCATTTGGATGCTCTTGTACTCTGCTGAATACTCAAGATCAGAAGACGAAGTTTGGAGCAGTTTTTGATGAATGCTTCTTTATGGGATACTCAGAGACACAAAAAGCTTATCGTGTGTACAATAAATGGACGTGGATTGTGCAAGAATCATATTATGTTGATTGGCAGGAATCTAACTCCACGAGTATTGGAAGTGAACCAACATGGTTTTTCAATTCTACCACCGTCTTCAAATCATTCAATCTCCCAAATCCTGATGATGATGACATCACTCCTCACACATCTGTTAATCCAATTCCACCATAACCACAGCCAGACATCACTTCATTACCTCACGTATCATTTGATATTCCATCCTCTCCACCACCACCACCTGATCCCTCATCTTCATCCAACCCAATCTCTCCATCAGATGTACCATCCTCATCAAATTCCAATCCAATTCCCTTTACCAACCTAATTCCACTTTCTGATTCCATCTCCCAGACAAGCTCATCCATTCCATCTCAACCATCCAATCCCACATCTACACCCCAATCCAATCCCTTAATGTTTAACACAAACTTTAAGACCTTGAAAAACCATCCACATGAATACATCATTGGATCAATTACTGATGGTGTGAGGACTCGAAGTCAAATTAGGTTGATTAATGAGTATCTCTATTCTGCTTTCTTATCTCAAATTGTTCCAAAGAATTATAAACAGGCACTTGAAGATCGAAGTTGGGTCGAGTCTATGCAAATGGAGTTGCAACAATTCAGAAAGCTGAAGGTTTGGGAATTAGTTGACCTTCCTCCAAACAAATGTCCCATTGGTACCAAATGGGTGTTTTGGAACAAGCCGGATGATCGTGGTATAGTTATTAGAAACAAGGCGCGCTTAGTCGTTCAAGGTTTTGCTCAAGAGGAAGGAATAGACTATACTGAAGTGTTCGCTCCAGTTGCACTCATTGAAGCCATCAGAATCTTTCTGGCACACGCATCCTACAAGAACTTCAAAGTTTTTCAGATGGATGTTAAATGTGCCTTTCTATATGGAGACATTGATGAGGAGATCTATGTATGTCAACCACCGGGTTTTGAGGATCCAGATCATCCAGACAAAGTGTAAAAGTTAGACAAATCATTATAAGGGTTGCATCAAGCACCACGTATCTTGTATGAAACCCTGACACAGTATCTGCTCAGCAAAGGTTTCTCTCGTGGGACTATAGATATGATGTTGTTCAAGAAAGCGGTTGATGGTGAAATGCTAATAGTTCAGGTGTATGTTGATGATATTATCTTTGGATCATCAAATGAGAAGCTGTGTAGAGAATTTGAAGAAGTGATGAAAGATCGATTCGAAATGAGCATGACGGGGTAGATGTGCTTCTTCCACAGGACTGACCCCCTTCACTGCTCAAACATGCTTGACGCCTGATGAAAATGGGAAGTCCGTGGATGCTCATCGTTACCGCTCGATGATCGGATCTCTCATGTACCTTACCGCCAGTCGTCCAGACATTACATTCGCAGTGTGCTACTGTGCTCGTTTCTAGGCTAACCCTAAAGAATCTCATGAAAAAGCTGTTAAACGTATCTTTTGTTACCTTAAGGGTTCCTCCCGCTTAGGTCTTTGGTACCCAAAAGGTGGGAACTTTGATTTACATGCTTTTTCTGATAGTGATCATGGTGGTTGCAGGATTAACAGAAAATCATTCACTGGTGGATGTCAATATCAGGGTGATTGTCTTGTTTCATGGCAAAGCAAGAAGCAGACAATAGTCTCCTTATCCACAGGGGAAGCTGAATACATCGCTGCATCAAGCTGCTGCTGCCAAGTGCTCTGGATCTAACATCAGATGATGGATTATGGCATCAACTTTCTTCATACACCATTGTTTTGTGATAATGAAGCTGCAGTTGGAATTGCCAAGAATCCTATTCATCATACTCGAACCAAGCACATCGAAACAAGAATTCATGCCATCCGTGACGCCCAGGAAAAGGGGTTCATTGATATCATTCCTATTGAAACAAGAAAACAAAAGGCTGATCTTTTCACAAAAACTTTTGATAAACCATGTTTTTATGAACTGATCTCCATGTTGGGATTGATATCTTTCTGACAAATCTTTTCCTGAAAATAAAATCTGTTTAACCTGTATATATGTACATATTTTCTTTCTGATCTTGTTTTGTTGTCTGCCTTGAGAATTCTTATGTCCCATATCTCTTTACTCTTTTTTTTCTTTTTCGTTTACTTTATTTGTTAAGAAATCATGAAAAACAGAAATTTTCTATTAGATTAGCTATCAAATGAAAATTTCAGGGGAGATTAATGATAATAATAAGTTTTTAAATTTCTATTCTCTCAGGAATTCAGGAAAATGAAGTAAGAAAGAGGGGAACATCTTATGCTGGGATATGCATGGTAGACTCATCCCAAAAACGAAGTAAACAAGTGATCCTGCAGCCAAATTAAAGATCATAACTCAGTAATAAGGATTATCCTCATGATATTTTGGTTTGCACAAAGATACAAGTCTTGTCTAAAACTTGGTTGAGAGTTGCTAATTGCTGTCTTGTACCTGTACTGAGTTTACTTTTGGGATTAGGTTATCGATGTGAAACTTATGGTGTTTCCCACTGGGATGGTGACTCGGTGATAATGCCCTCTAGGTCAAACATTAAATAATCTCAATAGCCCATTATAGTTGTCTTGCACCGTACTGAGTTTACTTTTGGGATTAGGTTATCGATGTGAAGCTTATGGTGTTTCCTACTGGTATGTGAAACGTTAAATAATCTCAATAGCCCATTATTGTATACTCATGCATACACTAGATAGGAAAAGATGTGTATTTATCTCCTCTGCTATACGAAAGCATTGACCTGGAGTGATGACCTTCCCAGCTATACGGTGGCATTGACCTGGAGCTCTCATTAACACGCCTAGATGATCTTCGCTGCTATGCTAAAGCATTGACCTGAAGCTCTCATCAGTTAGTTGTAGGTCTAGTCTGTGTCTCATGTGTTTACCTTGCATATATGTGTGTTTGTATCTGTACATTATAGTGTCCCATATGTATATTATGCTAGTCATTATGATTGCATTTAAGTAGATTCAGTATAGTAATCAGGCAAAATCAATGATTATGCTCAATAAACCTTGATGACGAGACTAGTCATTTATCAAATATCAGTGGGGACCAAGTTGTTGAGTTTCTAAGACAATTCAGAACATGATAAACAGTTGCAGATCACGAGTTGAAAAGAACAGGGAATGGGTTTAAGCGGACAAACATATCAGCAATCTCGCTAAGTCATGTCCCTCTGAAAAACTTCGAGAAAAAGATGATATTATATTGTTTTACCATTTATTTTAAGTTTTTATTATTTTATTTTATTTTTACTTTTCCTTTTATTTTTAATTTTATTTTTATTTTATTTTTCATGAGTGTTGATATCGTGTGGTAATAAAGTATTCAAAAGGTAATTCTTTTTCTTTGTTATTTCTTATTATTATTATTTTATTTTTATTTTTATTTATATTTTTATTTATTTTATTTATTTTAATTAGAGTTTCTGCGAAACTACAGTTTCGCTAAGCGAAATTGCAGTTTCGTTTAGGGAAACAGCAGATTCGCCAACACTCCTGTACTGTGATCTTTTGACGAATCTATAGTTTCGCCTTGCAGAAACTATAGTTTCGCCTTGCCGAAAATATAGTTTCGCTTTGCCGAAACTATGTTTTTATTCCCTTGCGAAACTCAGATGTACATAGACACCTTTTTGAGCCAAGTCACTCACTTTCGCAATCACTTTCGCAAAAAGCTCTCTTCGACGAAATTGGTGTTTTTAGGGTTTTAGAGCGTCATTTCGGTTTTTCATCTCAAATCACTACATCTCCATTATTTTGTCACGATTCCTTCTGATTTGGCTTCTAAAGTGAGTTTCGAACTCAGGATTATAGTTTTCATAGGCTGATTTTAACTGATTTTGACTGGATTGGACTGTGACTGTTGGGTAGTCTCGCAGTTCTTCCTGCAAAACTACCCATCTTCTAGCGAAACTGAACGAAAGTTCCTTTAATTTAGCGAAACTGTCTGGTTATGCTGCCCGAGCGAACTTAACAGTTTCGCCAAAAAAATTCTGTTTCGCCCTGCGAAACTGTTGTTTCGCCCAGTCGAATCTATCTTTATGAACTGACGAAACTATAATTTCGTTATTGCGAAACTATAATTTCGTCCCAGCGAAACTATAGTTTCGTCTCTGCGAAACTGTATCTTGTATTTAAAAATATATTTATATATATATATATATTTTATATATATATATGTATATATCTGTATTTTCCATATTTTATAATCATCTGTTTATTTCATTATTTCTATAAATACTTTTAAATTTCAATTTTTGTTTAATTTTTTTTTCTAACTTAGTCTGTTTGTCTCTCAGCTCATAATGGCAAATCTCAAGTTCGACGTGCTGAACAACATCACAACCTTCTTGATGATGTTCACCCTAAAGCAGCCGGATTTAGAGACTGCATCAGATGGCTGCAGAGATCCCCGATAGCATATGCCATCTCACACTCCACTACTATCTATGATCTACACATACGAGATTTTTGGCGAACCGCAGAGTACAATACAAGGGGAGACTCTGAGAGTATTATCACTAAAGTTTTGGATCACCAGGTGACTATTACAGAAGAGGTCATTTCGAGGGAGCTGAGATTGGACGAAGATACAGGAGGTGATATCGATCTGACTGATCAGGAAGTGTATGACGCCTTCTGGTCCATGGGTTACGAGGGCCCTCCTTTCGGGACCAGAAAGGAGATCAAGAAATCCTTTCTGTCCAAGGAGTGGAGATATATAGCCCATGTCTTCATCATGTGCTTAGATCACTGAAAAGGTGGATCCGATGGGCTAAATTTAGACTGGGCAAAGACAATGGTTATTTGCTGTAGAGCGAGAAGGCTAACATAGCCAATCTGATTTTTAGCTGCATGGCAGAAAATGTTATGGCCTTGAAAAAGGATAAATGACTGCTTTATCCTAGATTCATCCAAATGATCATAAACGATCAAATCCCCAATATTCAAAGACATGGAGAAGTCAAGAATCTGGTGTCAATGAATACTAGAATCTTTGCTGACTGTTGTGCCATCAGGCACGACTTCAGTGGACGGATCACACACTTATGGGAAAACATGTATACTCCAGACCGATGATCTTACATCAGGAGGGTGATAGAATCTGAGGCCAAACGTACAGAAGAGACTAGACAAAGTCAGTTGGAGGCGGTGAAGAAGAGAAAGAGGTATGCTAAGGAGAAAGATTATAGCTTTGAGGATGAAGTGACTGAGATGGTGACTGAAGCCAGGGAGGAAAAAGAAAGGAGGTCCAAGAAGAAGGCTGATACTGGGGAGCATGAGAGGAGGACGAAACAGAAGCATCAAACATTCTCTGAGCCCCCACAAACTGAGAGACAAACCAGTCTAGACGAGGATGTAATCAGAAACCTCAACACCTCTCTTTCTAACGAACTAAGCATGATGAAGACTAAGCTGATGAATAAGGAGATGAGGGAGAAACAAAAGGATGAAGTGTTGGAGGGTATGAAGAGGATGTTGGTAGATCAAAATGATCTAATCAAGAGATTATTGAAAGAGGTGAATGATCTAAAAGCTGCTGCCGGCCTGCCCAATCAGCTAACTCAACATGAGTTAGATGATCAGACTGATACTGCTAAGTACCCATTTCTGAACGTGGGTACTTCATACAGGGCAGGAGAGGGCACCTCAGGAGCAGCTACAGAAGAAGCTGGAGGATCTGCAAGGAGAACTGAAGAACCTGCAGCTGAGAATATTGAGGAAGCTGATGTTGTATTCGAGGCTGAATTTGTTGACGTAGGGATCAATCTTGAGGATTTTACTCAGGAAGAGCAAATGGGAAAACAAGCTGAAACTACAGAGCAACCCATTGAGAAAGGTCTAGTGGATGAAGAGGAAGAGGATGAGCAGTTGGTTGATTATGACTCAGAGCCTGAGTTCTATGAGGTGGACGAAAGGCCTTTGACTTATGTGATCCAGAAGGGTGAGGATGAAAGTGATATTATTGAGATGGAGAAGAGTGATTGGTTTGTGAGGGAGAAGGAACCTGAAGAATTGACCCCTTTATTTCAAAATATGGAAGGATTGAAAAAAAAGAGGCAGATAAGAGAATAGTGAGCGGGAAGTACAACCCCGACCTCAGGATGTTCATGATAAAGAGGAGAGGGGGTGGAATTACTTATTTACACAAAAGGAAGGCATTCAAGACCTTGCCTAGGTGGGACTTGAGAAGGTTGGCCTCGTTGCCTCTACTTAAAGCCCATTTGAGTAAACGAGTCAAGTTTCTAGAGAAAGAAATCCAAAATGGGCTCAACGATAACTTCGAGGCTTTTGGGTATATGAAAGTAGAGAGAAAAAGATCAAAGAAAGATAAAGACTGGGTTATAGGAAAGGGGAAGATTATGTTGAGTGTGAAGCCGCCAAAGATGATTCAAAGAGTGAGATTGATAGATCCCTCCCCCTCTCGTCTACAAGGGTTTGAGAAGTGGTTTTATGACAATCAGACGGGGGAGGCTATGATTAGAGTGAAGGGTGGCATCGAATATCAAATCTTTGACCCGATGGAGCTGTTTGGATTTTCTGATGAAGACCTGCTCGTTCTATGTGAGAACCATATAAAAGCAGGAGCTGGAGAGGAGACAAGAAAGGAAGCAAGCATGTTCATGATTGTGGCGAACAAGGTTAGAGGAGAGAGAGTGAGGTGAAAGAGCTGACAGAGAAGGTAAGAGCTGAAGATGACTTAAACATGGATATCCGGGATTTGACAAAATAGTTTGCACAAGCTAGTGCTCGTCCCGAAGGAGCTAATGAAGCAGGAAGCAACCAAGGACGATCAAGTGCTGAAGCTTGTCAAGGTAAAGCTGCAGGAGCTGAAGAAGGAACATCAGGAGCAGGTGCAGGGGACACTAGAGCTGATTAGAGAAATCAAAAGGAACAAAGTCGGTGAGGTCCAACCTAGGGGGAGTATTGTAGATCAAGAATAGGTTGGACTCACCTTAGATTAGTATTTGTTTATATTACTTTGTAATAAGATTTATGTTAGTTTCCTTTTGTAAGTTGTTTAGTTTAAATTGTACATATAGCAGTCCAGCGAAACTGTGAGCGAAACTACAGTTTCGCTCACAGTAAGCTGTAAGTTCTCCCAGCGAAACTAACAGTTTCTGCCGGGCGAAACTCCAGTTTCGGCAGCACAGTTTCGCCACCAGTGAAACTGTCTGCGAAATTGAGACTGCTATATACAGATTTCATTTTGTTCATTGTTAGCCATCCTTGTAGAAACCCTAATCGAATATTTGTGTTGCAAGAGGCTATTGTAAGCTGGAGTTTATTGAATATATTGAGCTTATTGTATTTCTTTGTGTATTGGTGCTTATTGGTTCATCTTTGAATACTTTTTGGTCTTCTTGAGTTCATAAAATATTCATGTGAGTTGTTTGTGATTGGTATTAAACGATTCAAACTGTTTTCTGCACTGAAAAACCGATCAATGGACCAACAGTCGGGGCCGCTCCGGTAGTGGTTTAGTGGTTAAAACGGCGGTGGTGACAAGGGTTTGTGGAAATGGCGCTCGAGTGAAGGGGTAAGTGAAGGTAGATGGGGGTCTCGAGTAGAGGAGGGAGGGAGGCCGAGGTGGTGGTGATGGTGGTCGGAGGAGGCGGCGAGGGTGCGGTGGTGACGGTGTGTTTTGTTTCACGAAGGGTTTTTGAAATGAAGGCTTGTAGGTCAAAAGGGGTTTTCACCCTGTTGAATTCTCAGTCGGATCTCCTGTGGACCGCAGGAGTAACTCCTGCGGACCGCAGTAACCTCAGGAAGTGTATACGGACCGCAGTAACCTCAGGAAGTGTATACGGACCGCACGAAATGTCCCGTGGACCGCAGGGCTGTGCCGACTACCAATTTTCCTGTTTTGCCCCCACCGAGATAGAATTGCTAAAACACTCGACATACGGTTAGAAATAAAAATAAGCAAGAAAATAAAAAGAAAAACTACTAAGGATGAAAAATTAAAAAGGAGAAGTAAAAATCAAACCGTACAATTCGGGCTGCCTCCCGGTATCGCTAAGTTTAACGAGTCCTCAGCCCAACTCATCCCCACACTTATTCACGAAGCGGGTCGAGGTGTAACAACTCGAGCACTCTTTGCTCCTTTGACCCACCTATGTAATGCTTCAGACGATGCCCATTGACTTTAAACCTCTCGCCATCATTCCCGACTATCTCGACCGTTCCATATGGATAAACACTCGTAACTGTGAACGGTCCCGACCATCGTGACCTCAATTTCCTGGGAAACAACCTCAACCTAGAATTGAACAGAAGCACTCGATCACCTACTTTGAATTCTTTTTCTTGACGAATGTGGCGATCATGTAGATCCTTGGTACACAACTTGTAGTCGTATGAATGTGCGTATGCATGATCACGAAGCTCCTCCAAACTGTGCAACTCAAGCATCTGATGTCATGCCACCTTAGGCTCGTCTAAATTAACTGTCTGAAGTGCCCAGTATGTGCGATGCTCTAACTCGATCGGCAAGTGACATGCCTTCCCGTAAACCATCCGGAATGGCGTAGTGCCTGTGGAAGCCGGTATACAGTCCTAAACGTCCCGAGAGCGTCATCTAGCTTATCTGACCACTCCTTCCGGTTAATTCCCACCGTCTTCTCCAGTATTCGCTTGATCCCTCGGTTACTCACCTCCACTTGCCCGCTCTTCTGCGGGTGGTAAGCAATTGCAGTTCTATGGGTCACTCCATATCGCTGCAATGCCTTCTCCGTCTATGCATTGCAGAAATGTGTCCCTCGATCACTGATTAGTGCCTTAGGCACTCCGAATGTCGTGAATAGCCTCCGCAGGAACCTCACGACCACTCTCGTATTATTAGTGGGAAGAGCTTCAGCCTCAACCCACTTGGACATGTAATCCACAGCCACCAGGATGAACCTGTTCCCACGAGAAGCGGGGAATGGCCCATGAAGTCGATGCCCTCAATATCGAAAATCTCAATAACCTGAATAGGATTCCAGGGCATCTCATGGCTGCGCGAGATGTTTCCACTCCTGTGACACGCATCACATCGTCTGATTAACTCCTGAGCATCCCGATGAATTGTCGGCCAATAGAAACCACTATCAAAAACCCTCTTGACTGTATAACCCGCAACATTGTGTCCACCAGTCAGTCCTTCATGGCATGCACGTAGTATGCTCTCAAACTCACTCTCAGGAACACATCTCCTAATCACCTGATCAGCACCAACCCGATAAAGATACGGATCGTCCCATATGTAATGCTTAACATGAGCGAAGAATTTCTTTCGCTGCTAATAATTCAGGTCTGGTGCTATCGTCCTATTGCACAAGTTGTTCGTGAAATCTGTGAACCATGGGCACTGATCCTCACACACGCTCACGTGCATCAAACTCTCAGTCGGGAACCTGTCATCGATCTAAACTCCCTCGGCTCCACCATCTGCATTCTATAAGCATGACAAGTGATCAGCTGCTACATTCTCTGCTCCCTTCTCATCTCTAATCTCGATATCAAACTCCTGAAGCAGTAGAATCAACCGAATAAGACACGGTTTCGCATCCTGTTCGCTGAACAGGTACCGAACCGCTGCATGATCAGCATAGACAATGGTCTTGGACAGAACCAGATATGACCGAAACTTATCAAACACAAATAACACCACCAAAAGCTCTTTCTCAGTGGTAGTGTAATGCTCCTGTGCGTCGTTCAAAGTCTGCCTCGCGTAATAGATCGGATGGAAGTGCTTATCCTTCCGCTGTCCCAAAACCGCCCCCACTGCGAACTCATTCGCATCACACATCAACCCAAATGGTACAGACTAATCGGGGGCAACCATAATAGGTGCGTTCACTAGCTTTTCCTTCAGTAATTCAAAAGCTCTAACGTAATCCTCAAAAAAAAGGCACATCCTTCTCAAGCAGCTCAGTCATCGGTCGTGTGATTTTGGATAATTCGCGTATGAAGAGTCTGTAGAAACCCGCGTGACCTAAGAAGCTGCAAATGGCCTTCAAATTCATGGGTGGAGGGAGTCTCGAGATCGTCTCCACTTTAGCTCTATCCACCTCGATACCGCTCTGAGACACTCTGTGACCTAAAACTATGCCTTCTCTTACCATGAAATGGCATTTCTCCTAGTTCAGCATCAGATTCGTCTCCTCACATCTAGCTAACATTTTTTCTAAATTCCTAAGACAATGATCAAACGAACGACCGAAAACCGAAAAGTCATCAATAAATATCTCTATAAAATTCCCGATCATGTCATGGAAAATCACTACTATACATCTCTGAAGTTTAGCTGGAGCGTTGCATAACCCGAAGGGCATGCGACGGTAGGTAAAAGTGCCATAGGGGCACGTAAATGTGGTCTTCTCTTGATCAGTTGGCGTGATCGGTATCTGGAAATGCCCGTAGAAACCATCCAGAAAGCAGTAATGCTGCTGGCTTGCCAAACGCTCTAGAATTTGATCGATGAAAGGCAACGAAAAATGGTCCTTGCGTGTAGCGTCATTTAACTTGTGATAATCGATACACACACGCCAACCAGTGACAGTCCTAGTAGGGGTCAACTCATTACGCTCGTTAGTTACCACTGTTATGCCCCCCTCTTAGGGACAACATGAACAGGACTCACCCACGGGGAATTAGAGATCGAGTGGATCAAACCTGCATCCAACAGCTTCAGAACCTCCTTCTTCATAACTTCTTTCATCTTCGGGTTCAATCTACGATGTCCCTGCACCTTCAGCTTGTAGTCCTCCTCCATCAGAATCTTATGCATGTAGAAAGAAGGGTTAATACCCTTTATATCCATCAGCTTCGATGCAATCGCCTGCTTGTGTGCCTTCAACACACGAAGAAGCTCAGTCCTCTGCTCAACAACCAAATGAGAAGCGATAATCACAGGCAATGGCCTCTTCTCGTCTAAAAAAGCATACTACAAGTGAGATATGAGCTCCTTTAGCTCTAATGATGATGGTGGGCTCTCAATAGACGACTTCTCCTTTGGCTCCAACCTCTCAATCTCCTCAAACCCCTCAGCTACTGGGCTAGAATCCACTACGTCAGCACTCGGAACCTCCTCTACTTCAGCTATCGTAAACTCTCGTTCAGGTGCCTGCTGATCTACCATCTGAAAATCGGTAGCATCACTCCCACAAATATCGCCCAAGAACTCTCTGAGATGTGACATGATCGTATCCAGGAAGTATAAAGTGTCGTCCTGACCGCGTGAATGCTTCATGGCTCGATTAACATCAAAGGTGACTTGCTCGTCATCCACACTGAGGGTCAGCTTACCGCTGTACACGTCAATCAACGCATGCGAGGTAGCCAAGAATGGACGACCCAAAATCAAAGGAACGTGATCGTCCTCATCCATATGAAGAATGACAAAATCCACCGGAAAGTTGAATTTGTCGACCCTCACCAGCATGTTCTCCACAATCCCGCGTGGGTACTTCACAGATCTATCTGCAAGCTGGATACTCATCCTAGTGGGTGCGGGCTCCTCTAGGCCTAGCTCAGATAAACAGAATATAGCATCAGATTGATGCTAGCACCTAGATCCGTGAGGGCATTCTTCACATTCATAACTCCAATAACACATGGAATGGTAAAGTTACCAGGATCCATCATCTTCTGAGGTAGATTTGGCTTTAAAACCGTAGAACACTCCTCATTGAGTACCACAGTAGACAATGCTTCAAGTTTTGTCTTGTTACATAGCATGTGCTTGAGGTACTTCAAGTTTTTAAAAGTGCCTCGACAAAAGGAATATTGATGTGAATCTGAAGAAGTATATCGAGGAACTTCTTGTACTGCTCATCGTCCTTGCTCTCCCTCAAATGAGCTGGATACGGTGTAGGAGGCCTATAAACTGGTGCTGGTTCCTTCTAGGGGGTGACCTCTAGCTGTGCTGTACTTGCTGGGCGCAGCCTCTGTTGCACCTGGCCAGGGTTCACCTCCATCTCGATGTCTTCATCCACAGGCTCATCTTCAATCGCAGTGGTGAAACCACAACTCCACCTTGATTGCTCCTAGTAGTGACTACCTTCACAAACCCCTTAGGGTTTGTGTTAGTGGAGTTCCGTAAGGTACTGCCCCCTGATTCTGAATCATCATGCCCTGCTCCTGGAACTTAGCCTGAATTTACTCATGACGCCTCTCATCCTTCTCTAAGAACTGTGCAAGCATAGACTCGATGCTAGGTGTCTTCTTCTCACTGCTGGGCTGTGTATAGCTCTGATATGGTCCTTGATTCTACGATCCTCTCCATCTCGAGCCTTGATCTCTCTTCCAACCCTAATTATTCCCAAAGAAGCTCCTGCTAGACTGATTCCCCATCAAGTCCATATGTTCCTGAGTAACCGTGGAATCAGCCGTGTTATGTCCACCTCTACAGATTTCACAAACCCTGTCTGTCTTCAGCTACAGATCCTTTACAATCTTAGATAGGGCCTCCACCTGTGCTGCTAAAGTTGTGCTAGAGTCCACCTGTAACACGCCCCTATGTGATCCCTTAGCTGGATCCTGATAGTCGGACATGGCCAGATCCTCAAAAAGCTCCAAACACTCCTCGGGTGTTTTAGTGTTCAACATGCTTCCTCCCGAGGTAGTGTTTAGTCTCTCTCTTTAGATGTAGTCACAACCATTTTAGAAGTTCTCAGCCAGCTGCCAATCTTTAATACCATGATATGGACAATCATTGCAGAGACCTTTGAACCTCTCCCACGCATCGTGAAACGACTCTCCCAGCTTCTGTTTGAAAGAATGAATAAGGCTTCTGTGATGAGTAGATTTGGATGGGGGGTAGTATTTAGCAAGGAATCTATCTCTCATGCCATTCCAGTTGATGATAGAGCCAGGTGGCAATGACTCAAGCCAGGTGGCGGCTTTGTCCGCCAGAGAGAAGGGAAACAGACGCGTCAGACGCGCGTCATTAGTCACACCATTGATTTTGAACGTGTGGCAGACACGCTGAAAACGGTTAATGTGCGTGTGTGGGTTTTTGTGAGAAAGACCATGGAATTTGACAGACGAGACAATGGTGGTCATCACATGAGAAGGGATCTGGAAATTGTTTGCCTCGATGACTGGTGGTACCACAGGTGCTCGCACTCCTCCTGTAGCAGGTTTCGCGTAATCAGAAAGAGTCATTCGGGGTTATGGTTGTGCCATCTCTTCAGCTGCAATATGCCTCCTACGACACAATTGCTCTAGGTCAGAAAGTCCCTCGAACTTGGCAGATCCTGTAGATTGGGTCTGCCAGATATTGTGCATATACTGATAAAAATAAATGAAAAATAAAATAAAATAAAATAAAAATAGTTAATTGAAATTTATCCTAAAGAAAGCAATAAACAAATTAAACCTAAGAAACAAATAATAGAAAAGTTTATAAAATTTGCAAAAATTACCTAAAATAGCAAATAAGAGCAACTAAGCACTAGACAAGCAAACAAGGGTGGTTCGACCCCCGACGCCAGTGGTTCTCAAAGTCTCCAAAAACATGTCCCCAACAACGGCGCCAAAAACTTGATGGTGTGAAATTGTAGTTTAAATTATAAAGACCAAGTTTTAATTTCTTCTAATTTTCAGTATTAGTGCATGCTTTGTTCAATTTCGTGTTTTGTCTTATTATTTGATTGTGTTGCTTAGTTGGTTTACTAGTTTTCTTGTCGGGTTGACCAGTTTTGACTGACTCTTGGGTTGACTGACTGTTTGACTCCAATTTTTAAATTAGACAGCAAAACTAAACCAAATCTCGTGTGTGTTTTAGAAGTAATTCGAGTATCGACCGTGGACACGAATGGATGGCGGCCCTTGTTACTGGACTGTTGTCGAATCCTAACAGATGATTTTTAAGGGATTTTTGATAATTAAGAAGAAGACAAGAAAACTAGTAAACCAACTAAGCAACACAATCAAATAATAAGACAAAACATGAAATTGAACAAAGCATGCACTAATACTGAAAATTAGAAGAAATTAAATCTAAACAGGAAACTAACACAGGATTGTGTAAATGGAGGGGGAAATCAAATGTAAGGAGGCACTACCTAGACTCGGTATTAGGTTGACCAGTTTTGACTGACTCTTGGGTTGACTGACTCTTGGGTTGACTACCTGTTTAACTCCAGTTTCTGAATTAGACACCAAAACTATACCAGATCTCCTCTCGGACTCACTTACACACCTTAAATGCCCTGAAAACCAATCTTATCACTAGACGGGTTATTTCTCACCCCTCGGTCTCAAAATACTCAGAAACTTTACGTAGTCGATAACTGTTTTATCTCTCGACCTCATCAGCTTAATGTGAAAAAGGTTTCCCTAGTAACACTAAACACACGGAGTCAATTAATGAATTTGATTAATGATTTGAATTGACAAGAAAAATTATTAAGTTTAGGATTAGTCACTCTCGTGGACTCGTTACCCAAACCAATAATCCCTAAAATCAACCAATTATCTTTTTCCTCTCAGACTCAAGATAAGCTGACTTCTAAAAATTGATTTAAAACATAGAAAACTTCTATGGGCGATCAATCCACTTAGGTCAAACACCAAGTAACAACCTAACATGCAATTCTAGTCAATTAAACACATAATTAAACCAACTAAAACACATGAGAAGATCAGTTATGATTCAAATCAGATTCAACAGAAGTTAATAAGCATCTTTAATCAAAAAGCATTAATCTTTATACGTAGAATTCATCAACCAAGTCAAACAACCCAAAATCAAATCAAATAAGAACAATTAGCCAGTAATCATAATCAAATCAGGTTTACAATGATAAACCATAAACAAACAGTGAAGAACATGATGGAAAAGGAAGAAACGAATGGGAACCGAGTGGTCAAACGCGTGAAAAGCCAAAAGCAAGGGTCTTTTCTTGAATCCCACGACCTAGCTACTCCAAATCGCCACCAATATTGTGACATCCGTAACCGAAAGGTCCGTTATTTAACGTGACTTCCGTTAACCTTTCTTTGATCATTCTTTCTTTATCTTTATAAACTATTTGTACGGTTATTATCTTTGCCTTATCATCATTTTTCTTGTGTCCTCGTCATTAGCGTTGCTCTCATTGAAATTTTTACAATCATCGTTGTCATGCATTAAACCTATCATTATTATTATTTATTATTATTATTATTATTAAACACTTGTCAAAATACCAATATTATCATTTATATTTTTATCATTATTATAACTAACCGAATTTGGGTCAATTTTAACTAAAACAAACTTGGAAGTTGGGGAATTAAAGCGCAGGGACTAAATGTGACACTTTGCCAATCTTGGGCTGGGTATAAAAACCCCTTTACCAGCCCTAAACACTAACCCTTCTCCTTTCTTCTCCTCCCTGTCGCCCCCTTCTCCCTTCCCGTGCAAACCGACCCTTTTTTCGCGATTTCATCGGCAAAACTTCGGCACCAGCCGAATCTACATGATTCTCACAGGCAGACGACCTTAGTCGTCCCTTTACCTTGCTTGTTTCTGCTATTCTTCGAAGGGTTCCGGGTTCTTGGTGCCAAACCAAGCGTATGAGTTCGTGAGGTGGTGTATGATTTCTTTTGTGTGTCCTCCTTGTTTGTGTGTGTATGAAATGCAATTATGGAAATGTTGTGGTGCGAATCGAGTGCACGCAGTAGCTGAAGGCTGCTCTGCACACTTCTGTGTTCACGATTCTTCTCGGGAAACTGAGTTCTGTCATACGATTGAGTGTGTTGTGCGACTGAGTCATGCAACTGAGTGTGTCGTGCGACTGAGTCATGCGATTGTGTGTGTCATGAGATTGAGTCAATGCGGATGAGTGTATACATGCGATTGAGTCTATGCGGATGAATGTGTGCGATTGTGCGTGTATCGCATGACTGAATGCTGAGTCGCACGAATGGAGGTTCATTCGTACGAATGAAGCTGATTCGTACGATTGAAGGGTGATTCGTGCATATGAATGTTGAGTCATGCGATTGAGTGCTGTGTGGTACGACTGAGTGCCGAATCGCACGAATGAAGGTTGATTCGTGCGGGTGGGGCGTTGAGTCGTGCGTGTGGTCCTGTCGAGCGACTGAAGTGTGGTGTGTGAATTCCTTCTTGTGTGTGGTGTGTGTATGTCGTGTGATGTCAAGGTGACGTCGACACGGTTACCATTGCTAATAACATTATTAACGTTACACTATAAGAATTACTAATATTATCACAAATCAAATCAACTTTAACATTTTTACAATTATCAAGAACTGATTTGTAACCACTAATGTTTACTAAGTACTTCTCCAACAACACTGAAACCTTTACACCAATATCATCGGCAATGGCGACGATTCCAAGTACTTGGATCTATATAAAATCTAATACGTATGCCTGCTTATGTGCATTCCGCGCGACAGAACCGATCCACCCCGAACCGACTAAACACATCTATTATCTTTGAACGTATCATTAATTCTTAACAATAACTGATAATAGGTGTATGATCGTTTATTGCTTGCATCATTTGGAACTTTGATCATCTATACTTACCACCGAACAAGTGAGTTTCGTGGCCCCTTTTTATGCTTATTCAATTCTTCAATCATTTACAAACTTGGGGGAAAAGTATACTCACCCATTTTATGTTGTACAACTTATATACTTGGAATCAACGTGTTACTGTTTTGTGAGTACTTATCTGATACATGCATGAGTTCACTATGTGGTACTTTCTTTACAACCATTTAATTCCGGTGTTAGAACCGACAGATAGGTATTGGTAGTACTACTGGGTTGACACTCCACCCTTGTTTACTGGTATACTAGTTGGTACCAACAGTGGCCAGGAACGGGCCCTTGGGTGAATATATTCCGACAAGATTTTGTGTGTACGTCATTAGGTTTGGTTGTGAAGCTCATTTGTCATGCGATTTTGCTTACCTATAACTGTATTCACGATATTCCGCAAAACTATTATGCAGCATCAATTTACTTACTATTTAAACCTGCGAGCTCACCAACAATTTTTATTGACCATTTTGAGCATATCTTTCCAGGTGATAACGCTAATTGAAGATTCTATGAGTGCTGGCTTAGTGGAGACCCTAGGATGCATTTTGAGACTATACAATACTTGACAAACATTCCTTTAAAGCATTGTTGGTCTGATTACACATCTTTATTCTTTTGGATACTTGTTCCCGGGTTGTGGGAATTACATTACAATGATATAATTTTTGGTTATGTGATTCAGTTACAATGTTTATGCTTATGGCTATGCTGTCGTGAATATTAACTAAACACGACATAAGTCTCCTTTATGTCAGGTGTCGTCATGACACGGTTACCATCATTTATTTATATTGCATCTCTATTTTTTACAATGTGTTACGACGATCTCTTCTCGTTACATCCCCATGTTTCCGCTCTCAGCGGGGGTGTGACAAATATGCTTTTGGAACTCCTCTCTGGCTGTCCAAAAGTAATCTCCCCCTTCTTTTTGTAACTCTGATCTCAACTTATAAAAAAGACAAATTTGACTTTTCCGTGACCTCTTGCGGACCGTAGGAACTTTGGGGTTCCTGGGCCACGTTGACCTGGCCTGCCGACCGTAGGGAAGGTTCCTGCGGACCGCAGGAGCTTCACATTTTGGAATTTTTCTTCGCTTTTAACTCCCGATCGCCCAATAATTTCTCGGTTTCCTCCCGTAAGCTCTCGTGAACCTGTAAAATAAGAAATGAAGCAAAGTAACTAAAATCTACAAAAATAAAACACGAATTAACTAGAAATTAAAATAAAATACACGGGAAAATCAGATGTGTTTACAACACATCAGCATCAATGGTGTTTTGCTATGAATTAGTATTAACAGTTGCCTTTTCCTCCATATTAATATCTTCATCAGCTTGGTGTTGAGAATTAGAGTCGTCAGCTGATGAGTTTTGAGGCTCAACTGACTGACAACTTATTGAAGCTCCACTATTTCCTGTGATGTTCATACTTTCAGCACTTGCAGTAGTGGGCGCTTGCTCTTCATGTCTTCTTAGAGAAAATGTAATAGGTCTCAGTAACTCAAACAGTTGATCATTAGAGGAGTCATTTTAAGTTCTTGTTCTAACTAAAACATTTTTACAACATTGTTTAGAATAGCTGGGAAACAATTCTAGGTCAAAGATATGGTCAGGGCCTTCCTCTTAACACAAGGAGTGTGCTCATTTACAAAAATATTCGATGATCCCTCAAATTGTTGATTCTTAATGTTGTATACTCAATAGGCTTTAGAGCTTGAAGAGTATCCAACAAAGATAGCATCATCCGATTTTTCAGCAAATTTTGCCAAATTATCTTTTGTGTTAAGTATGGTACATCTGCTACCAAAGTACCTTAGAAAGCTAATGAACGTGGCCTATTGTTCCATAGCTCATAAGACGTTTTTTCATGTGCTTAACAACAGGAACCATGTTCTGCACATAACATGTAGCGCTGACTACCTCTGCCCAGAAAGTTAGAGGCAACTTTGAATCAGCTAACATAGTTCTTGCAGCCTCAATAAGTGTCCAATTCCTCCTCCCAGTGACACCATTCTGTTGAAGATTTCTAAGAGCACTATATTGTCTGTTAATCCTTTTGAGTTACAGAATAAGTCAAGAACTTGATTCCTAAACTCAGTCCCTTGATCACTTATGATTATTTTTACCTTATGATCAATTTGATTTTCTATTTTAATAATTAAAGATTTTAGCATTCCAATAGTTTCATCTTTAGTTCTTAAAAAGAATACCCATGTGAATCTTGTAAAATCATCAACTATCACAAGGCAATATGATTTCCTTCCAATACTCATCGTACTTATGGGTCAAAATACATCCATGTGCAGTATGTGTAATGGAGTAGTGATGGAATTAAGTTCTTTGGATTTGTGGGATGCCTTGTGTTGTTTTCCTTTTAGACAAGCAACACAGTTATCTTTACAGATAAACTCCTTTTTAGGCACACCATGTACCAAGTTATTTTTAACCAGCTTATTCACGGTTTTAAAATTAACATCATACATTCTTTTATGCCAAAGAGTTGACTCCTCACTATTAGCTTTAGAAAGAAACCATGATACTTCACCCAGTAGGGAAGCACTGCTCATATCCAACTTGTACATATCCCCTCTCCTGGGAGATCTAAGAAGCACCAATTCCTGAGGAATTGTCATCTCAAGTTTGAGGATTATGCACTCATGTTCTGTGAAAAGCATTTGGTGCTTTTGATCACAGAACTGAGAAACACTTAAGAGATTGTGTTCAATCTGATTGACAAAGTGTACTTTGTCCACTTTTAACTTACCATTGGATACACTACCTTTACCAGACATGTATCCTCCGGCTTCACCTCCAAATTAAATAGGACCTCCATCAAAATATTAAAATTGTGGTAGGAGAGATCTATTCCCTGTCATGTACCTGGAGCATCCACTATCCACAATCCAAATGTTTCCATTCTTGTCATGTGGATGTCCCTGCAAAAAAGGTGAAACGATTAGTTACTATTAGAAGCCCAGGCCTTATTGGTCTAGGGCTCATCCAATGTAGATGACATAATTGAACTAAAATGAATGCATGGGGGGTTCAATTATGGTTTGTAAAGAAGAGGCTTGGGCTACACCATCTTGTTTGATCTTCCATTCCATCCTGTGGTTGATCAGTGTAGATGAGCTTGAAGAGGCTTGAGCAGCTGAACTTGCTTTCGAGGCTTCTTTGTTCTAGGAAGAAGTTATCACCATCTTTTCTTCCAAAGCGGTCTTCTTCTTGAAAGACTTTAAAGGATTTCTTTTGTTCCTTTGTTTGTTTTTGGCTTGTTTTACTAAAGCTATTTTCCTTTTGGAAGAATGAGTTTCTTCCAAAAGCAACTTTGCTTCAGAAACAAGCTTTCCTCTCTTTAACACTTGAACCATATAATAGGGTCCAAATGTTAAACCTTCCTTGATTTCTTTTTTATTAACATTTTTTATATGATGTGTGCTTGCAGGATTGTAGTATCAATCTTTGGTCATGTGGTTATGCAAGCCAAAGATTATGCATTAAATGTTAACTTTGATGGGGCATGAGGGTTGTTGTTTCTTGCACTTCCTGTCTTTTTCAACAGCCTTCCCCTTTAACTTCTTATTCTTCAGCTGGACAGGAGTAGTGGTACTACACTCCTTTCCTGAATCAGAGTTTCCAGCCACTTGGAATCCAGCTGTGGTGAAAACAACCTTTTTCCTATGGTCTATTTTCATCTTAGACTCAGTCACCTTCTTAGCAGTTTTCCTAGTTGCCCTGATCTTGTTCTTCCTGTCTTTGGTGGTCAGAGGTTCATCCTCAGCTGTGTGGATGAGATTTTCTACCTTATACTTTATTATGCTGGTCATCATTATTACATCATTCTTCTTCTCAAAGGGGAGTGGAACAGTAGTTGGAACCTCTTGCTTATCAGTTCCACACCTTGGTTGTGTTATAGACACATAAGAATGTGGTGGAGCAGTTTCGTTGGTTCCCAACCCACTCTTGTTTAAATAGCATACCTTTGAGTGGGAGGATGATGCAAGAATGGTGTTGAAGTTATGCTCATGAGTAGCATACTTCTCTACTTTATCCTCAGCTATTACTAGCTGGGCTTGAGCCTTAATCAACTTGGAAACCAGGTCTTTTATTTGAGCCTTGTAGTTTGACTATTCATGTTTTAAAGAAGATATAGTTTTCTCTAACTAATCAATTTTAAATTTATAGTCAGATTCTTCTCTCTTAAAATCAGATTTTAGTATGTTTAAGGACTTAATATCATACTTGATCTCCATGTTGTAGTCCTGATGCATTTTAACCTTAGCTATACAGGCTGGAGTATAGATATATTCATATACCTTGGTATCACCGTTACCAGACATGAGAGCTTGAGCAGGGGTGACATCTTGCACCATGAAGCTCCAATCAACTTCTTGACCAACAGCTGCAGTTTGCTACTCAGTTGGCTTGGTTGTAGCCTTTAGGGTAGCATGATGTTAGGAGTCTTGAGCTACTCTAGGACTAGATCTAGGACCTTTGCATTCCCATGCAAAATGACCAGTTTGGTTACAGTTGTAACGCTTGGGTTTTGACTTATCAAACCCAAAGTTCCTGTTAGTTAGGTTCTGGGGAAATTGCTTTCCAGTGCTCTTAAAGAACTTCTTTGCTCTGTAAGTTAAAAGAGACATCTTTTGTATAATGTCCATGTATTCTACTGTTGGGTTTGTTGGCCCTTAACAATGTTGTTTAATCATTTAAACAAGAAAAAACGCAGCGGATTAAACTCTTAATTTCATGTTTTGTAATCTGAAATATAAATTTCATTTCATTGTTTCAACAAACCCAAATCATAAGGATCATTCATATGTGTATGAACTAGCTATCAAAAGAGGAAAACAACCAAAACAACATCAACAAACTACCTTTCAAAGGCTGCTGAAAAAGTGAATGAAAACCCTTTTATAAGAGCTGCTAAAACGTGATTGAGATGAAGAAAATGCTGCTCTTGAATGGCCAAAACACCAAAGAAGATGTCCTCAAGTGCTCATACCCACAAGCCCTCTTAGCAACACCCTTTTGCTAGGTTTTGTACACCCAAAATCGACCAAGATGCTGCTGGAACTCTTCTTCCAGCCGTGATGTTCTTCAAAAGAAGAGAGAACCATTTCTCTTTTGGTCTTTGCATGTGTATATGTGTGAGAGAGAAAGCAAGATGGATGAATGGTCTTGCAATAAAGAGAGTGTAGTATTCAAGACAAGAGAAAAAGACCATTGTGGCCCCATGGGCGGCCGAAACATGTCTTTCAAAGGGATTTCCCCCAAAACTATTAAACACCAATGTTTATTAGTTATTTGTAAGAGTTATGCAATTAACCTATTAATTTTATATAACCCTTACACTCTCTCTTATTATTTGATTTCATTTGATTAAAACAAATAACATTACAAATAATACTCATGGACAAAATATCCCAATAAGTTGTTCCACCTCACATGCAATTTTATTTAGAAAACCCATTTTCTAAATTGGTGTAAATATTTAATTGCATGATCATATCATCAATTAAATATTGATTGGTGTTTG
>BJCO01829854.1:0-14253 GCA_018326465.1 Flaveria floridana | reverse complement strand
TATTATAATTACTTTTTAACATATTTAATTTTTCTTTTATAATTTTTAAAATATGATAGTTTATAAAATTTTAAAGAAAACGTTGTGACGTGTTTTTTTTGGCTATGCTTCAATGTAAATTTAATTCAAAACTGACACTGGTCAAATATGATGTATTTGAATTTGTTCTAATACAATGTAATGTATTTTTAAATTCAAAATAGACCGTTGTGATGTGTTTGTTTCTAACGACGTTTTGAAATTAATTTTATTCAAAATCAGTAAAATTAAACCATTGTAACGTGTTAGCAAAACTCATAGATCAAATACAATAAAATATCAATTACAGTAGTATAAAACTTAATTATATAAATAAGCTTTAATATTTAATGAATCATTACATGGTTAACTTTTGTACACAAGTCCAAATCCTAGGTGGAGTCTAGACATTTTGCTTTATTAGTATAAATGGGTTAAAGTGAATTAATTCATTGAAGAATTAATTACATAAATAGTTCTTATGGTGTGGTGGAAATAAAAGAATTGGGTACTAATAAATTTAGTAACAAGTTTGGAGGTTGTGATTTTTAATTTTGTAACGAGTTTAGAGCTTAAGGCTAACTTTCATTAAACATTATGTTAAGTTTAAGGGCATTCTAGTAAATTCACATTTAAAGGCCTAAGAATGTAACTTTGGTTTGGTAAGGGACAATTTGTGTAATTTATATTAATAAATATATATTTATAAAAAAGATATTAACCGGATCATAAAACACCAACCCTACAATCGTGGCACCGCTTGACACCCTTTGATCTTGTTCTCACCGCCTCCCACAATCCTACGAACACCGCTCACTATCACACATCCGTCATCTCTTCCTCTTCTTCATCATTGCACACCACTCATGATTAGCCCCACCATTGCACCCTCTTAAACCATTCCACCACTGACTCAACGACAGGCGGATTTGAAAGAAATCAACAAATATAGCCCATTGATATATGCAAATATGTATGATGATTCCTAAGCGTAAATTAATCCATACTTCAACTTCTATGTTTAAATTTGTTGAGATGTTTTTATTATTATCAAAGCCTAGTTGTTAACGAGCACCCATGCTGGCCTTCTTATCCACACGAGTTCGAAAACCTACGACCCCCCCCCCCTGTTTTTCCTTTTCTTTAGCCTAGATTTTTTTAGTTCTCTTTTGTTTTCATTTTCTTTTTGTTATTTTTCTTTTTTTCCTAGGTTTTGTAGGTTTCTTCTTTTGTTTTGTTTTAGTATGTAAGAATAGTTTCGTATCTTATTTTTGTGTTACTAATTTTAACATTTTTGTTCTATCATCAATCATGAAACTATAGTTTTATTTTTTTTTTTTATGTTACAAATTTTAACACTCGTGTTCTATCATGCAATCATGAAACCATCCCGTTTTGTATTTTGGTTGTGCAAGCATGCATCATGTTATTTATAACTACTTTTACCGGCTCTATGTTTAAACATCACGTTCTCGCCGCGTAATGTGGGCATCATACACTAGTTTAAAGTAATTACGATACGTAAAAAATTTATTTAATTCTACTATAATATAAACAGGAGCGTTTAGTTAATTAAAAATTAAAATTTTTGTTTGTGTTAAAGAAAATAATCTTCAAATTTTCTAAAACAATTTTATAATCATACAAAGTCCATAATTATTTAGTCATGGGTAAAAAGTTTATAAATTCTAGATGAAAGTCAAACTATCTAAAATCCATATGAAACTTAAAAGAAAAAATAAACTTGAAAATAACTTGGAAGGAGGGGGACAGAAAGGATTTCACAAAGGAAACAACTTGGAGGGGAACGTTCGAGTCTAGCCGGTAATAATTATAAGAGAAAAGTTAAAATACAAAGTATTTTAAGACTAAAAAGTGTAAAAAGATTAAGATGTTTACACGTGTCATTTTGATCAAAATTAGGTTAGGGACAAAATTGATAATGTTTTCCCTTTTTAAGTTTCATCTTTTCTTTTAAACATTTATAACAAAAACATACGATATTATTTTTCTAAAAAATTACACCATAAAAATGAGTATTTTTTAATTTTTAAAGGGCGTATAATGTTGATATAAAAAACAAAGTTTTTTTTAACTCATTGTGTAATTTCATCAGGTTATTGTGTAATCTTCTGAATTGACGAGGATTACACAATTATCTTATTATATATACACAATGAACTTGAAACATAAAAAGTTTATATTTCTCATTATTATGTTATTTGAAAATATCATTTTTAAAAAACACACTGCATAATAAAATTGTCAACATTAGACACAATGGGTAACACAATAACAAGCACTAGGCTCAATGATTAGCAATAAATATAATGAACTGCTTGACGAGGATTACAAAATGACATGATTAGGATTACATAATAACTGAAAAACATAAAAAATTTACAATTTCAGCATTGTGTTAGTTAAGAATCATCATTTTAGAAAGCGCAATGCATAACACAATAGTTAACGTTATACAGTTTGGGTAACACAATGACCAACACTTTTTTCTATAATTAGCAGTAGACACAATTCCACTGCTCTGGCATCTTTCCTGTCTTAAAGATTAAGATTAAACAATGCATTAGAAAAAATATAAAAAATTATATTTTCAAGATTGTGTTATTTAAAAATCACCATTTTAAAAAACAAAATGGTTAACATTAGACACAATGACTAGCACTAGACTCGATGATTACTGTAGACATAATGAGTTGCTTGATGCAGATTATATAATGACTTAATCAGTATTACACAATGAACTAGAAAAACATAAAAAATACATTTTTATCGTTGTGTTGTTTAAAAATCATCATTTTTTAAAACAAAACGCATAATAAAATAGTCAACATCAACCACAATGATCTCATGAATATTACACCACTAGTATTAAACCCTCGCGTTACGGTAAGGAGCATAAAACCATATCAAATAGCCCAAATGTTTCATACCATCAGCGACCATCGATACCCAAAAATCTCGTATTAAAAAAATAAAAACAAAAAAATAAAACTAAACAGAAAGTAGACATAAAAATGTTAAATCATGCACGTGACACGTAAAATGTTAAAAAATAAGTAAGTTGATCTAGGACCCGCACGTTACGACGGGTATGTTAAATGGGAAAAAACAAACATAACAATGTTGAGCCTCAAGTGCATGTTACGACGTGTTAACTCTTAAAATTTAGACCGTAAATCGAAAATTTTGTAAAAATGAAAGTATTGGGGCATAATATTGAAAGTAAAAAATTATAGGATAAATTGTGAAATATGTAAAAGTATTGGGTTTAAAAACAAATGTTAAAAGGAAAAAAAATGTACAACTTTTTATGCACATTGTACAACAATTGTGCATACCACCCAACACTAAAAACTTACTTGACCAAGAGACAATGTAGGGTACAAGTTTTAAAGCATATGATACAACCATAATGCACCAACCAAGTTGGTAATTAGTATTATATAAATGACATGATATTACATAATAAGTTGATGAATATTATACAATGAACTTAAATAACGTGAAAAAAACTTCGTTATTTATGTGTCAAAATTATAAGCATTTTAAAAATTTAAAACGTTTATTCTTATGGTGTAATTTTTTTAAAAAATATTAATATTGTATGTAAAAGTTACGAGCGTTTAAAAATAAATATGAAATTTAAAAATGTGTTAAGACTAAAATACCCTTGGCCTTTGGATTCAAAGTTTCAATTATTATATATATGTTAAAAACAGAAGGGAAGGAACAGTGTTTTGGTGAATATGGATGGTCGATCTTTGATCTAACGGTTAGCATTCACTTACAAGATTTAAGGCTTATATTACAACCAGATTACACGTGTCCCTTTGTGGTTTCTCCGGTTGCCGCATATCACCAGTTCCCACCCACGTGTGGCTTGAAGAAATGCTTCATGCTATAATTTGTCCTTTAGTAAGCTCAGTCAACCTATTCGATTTCCACTTCCGCTCTCTTATCTTTCTCTAACAGGCAACTATGGAGATGCCGACTGCGTTAAGGGTGGTGAGGTTGTGATGGTTGAGGGAGGCGTAGAGTGTCAAAGTGAAAAGTTCTTTTAGAGAAAAAAATTGCAGCTCCGATCAAAATAATGCAAGGTTCACAATGAAAAAGATGATCAGGATGAAGATAACGGTAGTGCAGATCGAATCGGGAAGGACGGATATGATTTCCTTGGAATAAAACAACTTGGTTCACGATATTCCTTTTCCATGGTTGCAAACTTGAAATATATGCCTTTGTGCAGATGTGGGTGGCTATGTTCCATGACTTTATTGCAATAGCTGTATGAAGTTAAGAGAGAGTACCATTTGTTGGTTGAAGATGTAGAACAAGTAGATTCTAGCAAGATCTGCTCTCAAAATAACCACGAGAGCAAAACCATTCTAACAGCTTAGCAAAGATATAAATATTAATGTTAAACAAGCTTTATCAGAGGTATAAATATATTGATGTTAAACAAGATTTAGTAAGAGTAGAAATATTGATGTTAAACAAGCTTCATACAAAAGTTTGTTTTTTTGACAACTCACACCCTTTTTAATTTTGTCTTAATCCACACCAATGACATACTTTGTTATATGTTACCTCAAAGGATTGCATTAGTAGTGCATCAAGTATCCTTTGAAAGTGTTTTACAACTCTAAATGCAACTCCATTATAGCTGATCTCAAAAGGTTCATATATAACATTATACCTTATATTCTTATTTGTGGTTTTGTCTAAACTAGGTTGAAGTATTAGAAGATGTAATACAAGAAACAACTACAAAGATGTTTTTCTGTCATGTGCTAACAACAATTATAACAGACTCTCATTTTATTCCAGTATTATTCTAGGTGTCAAAACTAAAGTGTTATACTTGAGTAGTGAGTTGGTTTGTAAATTCTCATCGACGGTAGATATAGGGCAATAGCGTGCGCTAACTTTCGTCTAATGTTTAATTGTTTGGTCATAGGGTTTTTACATCGGTTGCTTGCCGCCGCGAAGCGCGGCTGGATGATTTACTAGTTTACTATAATACCATAATTTTCTTAACCACTGGATCTAATATCTAATGATAATAATACTTCTCACCTTTTTTAGTTTTTTCACCCTTTTTAAAATAACCCTACCATGTTATAGTAAAAAGTGTATTTGATCTAAAAAGTTTTTAAAAAGAATTGTGGTTTGATACGTGCCCTTTTATTGTTTTATAAAAAGAGGGCATTTGATGATTGTATCTCATTGTGTTATTTGTTATATGAATTTATCATTGTATGTTACGTTTTAAATCAATTTATGTTATTATTGTTATTGTTTATATAAATTATATAAATGTGTGGATTAATCATTGTGTTTTACAATTAGAAGTGCATAATAATATACTTTAACCAATGTATTTATCAAAACTTATAATGTTAAAAATAATACAATATGATATTTTTGTAATTATTTTCATATATTATATAAACTTGTTATTTATCATTGTGTTTTACAATTAAAAGTACATGATGATTTTATTTCATCAATGTATTTTTCAAAACTCATAGTGTTTAAAATAATACAATAACTATCAAAAGAAACAATGAGACATTGTGTTATTTTGTTATTGTTTTTAATGTATTAGATTGATCCGTTGTTAATTTATTATTATGTTTTACATATTAGAGATATACAATAATGTTATTCAATTATTATATTTTTTAAAAATTTATTATTTTAGAAAAGTACAATAGTATTTAGAATAACACAATAACTAACAAAAAGACACAAAGAACTGCACCAAAAGACACAATGAACTGTACCAAAAGACACAATGACCTGTAACTTAAAAACACAATGAAGAGATATAAACTTAAAAACATAAAAAAAATTATTAAAACTTTATATGACAATATTTTGCTCGTTTTAAATATAAAAAACGCTTGTTTTTATGGTGTAAATTTTATAAAAAAAATAACACCGTACATGAAAGTTATGACTTTTTAAAAAAATGAAAAAACTTGCAAGTTAACAAAAATAATTATTTTTAAAATACCCTTTCTAACAAGTTTTTTTTACAAATTGATGTCAAGCATTGATTAAAGAAATAAATGGTTAAAATTACTTATTACACTTTTTAATTTTAGAGCCTTTTGTATTTAAATCTTTCCCTAATTATATTTTAAAATAGAAAAAAATATTAATAATCAAAGTTAAACAACTATTTTGAATAGGACTAAGCCTTTTAAACATCTTAACCTATAAACCTAAGGGAGGAGGGGGTGGTGCCCGAAGGGCGATTCGGGTATGGCCTACCCGGGCGGGTACACCGCCGCCACCCTCTCGAGTAGGTATCCGGGTACTCTGGGTCGGGTTCCAATAGCCGAGAGAAGCCGATTCTAACGGCTAAAAAAATGACAGTTGGAGGCCAGAAAAAAAATTACACTTGGAGGCCAGAAAAAAAATTACACTATAAATATTCACACACATACACAATATTATCTACACAAACTTGAGCAAAATCATACAAATACAACAATTACACAAACACCATCAACCATGTCTGATGTGTATCCAGAATTATACATTTCCGAAAACGAAACAGATTCAGATGATAGCAATTTATGGTTTATAAAAAATCTTGTCGAAAAATCCCTGGAGGATACGACGAATAGTTCTTCTAAAAAAAGATACGTTCACGCGATCGTGTAACGGGTCACGAACTACTTAAAAGAAAATTTTCAAGGTAGTTCAGGGTAGCATTTCTAGTTTTTTAAATGTTTCAGGGTAGTTTAGGGTACTTGTGATGTGACAGTGTGTAATTGGTGGATTCTGGGGTAGTCCAGGGTACTTCATAGGAGCCCCCTCCTCCCTAATGGTTGAATCTCAATCCAATTAAACCAGCCGACTTGTTTAGATTTTAACGGTTTTTAGACGCCCAAACGGTGCTACACGTAAGCGTCCCTAACGGTGCTACACGTCAGCCTTCGATCCACCCCCAAACCCTGCTCCGGCTTGTAGTATAACATGATCACCACCAAAAAGCCAATCCCCAGGAGCATCAAATATGCTAAAAATGCTTCAGAATTCTGAAGCTCCTAAACTTTAAACTAAACAAAAATACGTAGCTTATAGTGTCAAAGCCAAAATGGTCACATACATATTACCTAACTCAAATTCAAATTAGTTTCACTTTAAAACCGTAAGGATATTGCATTCAGATTTCAGACACCCGACTCCAGATATTCAGACCCGGTTTTCAGATTTTCTTTGCACCTTGTTAATCAAGCAGATCAGACACCGCGGTCTTCTTAAATGCATCCACCTGATCCAACCGTGCTGCCAGTGTTTTACTCGGGAATACATTATCAGCCTTCAGCCTTTCTCTAAACCCGTAAACTGGAACTTTAGCATTTATATACGCCTGCAGAAGCGAATCATACTGCCTGTATCTTGAAACATACCCACCATGCCTCATTTTATGAAATATTTTCTCAGCATTATGTACATCTCCCTTCTTAGCATAATGGTCTAAAAGCATCATATATGTAGCAAACAACGGTTTCACCTGAAGTTGTTGTGAAGCCTTGTTCAGAATTGAATCCGCTTTTTCAACCTCCCCGGATTCTATATAAAGTTTGACTAAAGCATCCCAGGTCAAAGGCCCGAGTCTGCAACCACTTTCACTCATTTGTTTCACAATTTCTTTTCCCTTGAGCAACATCTTATTGTTGGCATAAACTTTCAACATAGCAGTATAGTGTTTAGCCGAAAGTTTTTTCCATTTCTTTGACATCTGGTCAAACACCGCCTCTGCTTCCTCAACTTTCTTCAGTTTTCCAAAGGCCTCAATAGCGTTCATGCATTCTTCTACCCGTGGGTTATTTTCACACACCTCCCAGACTCTTTTAACATCATCTACACTTCCAAGTAATGCATAAATAAGGAGTAAAGACGAACATGCCCCTCGATTTTCATTTAAATTATCTCCTTCCATTTCCTTTAAAACCTCTTTTGCCTTTTCCATCATGCCTGCATAAACATATTGTCGAGCTAATACAGCTTGCAATCTTGAATCAGGTTCCAAGCCCTCTGCTTTCATAGTTTCAAGAACTTGCTCCATCCCAGTAATATCATGTGACATGCCTTTAGTTTCAATTAATAATCTGTATGTAAAGAGTGTCGGTTTTACATCTTCTTTTTCCATTAGTAATAACACATCGGCTATTTTTCTCTTGTCGGTTCTCTTGTACAAAAGGAGCAGCTGATTACAAGCAAAAGATGTGATGGGTAAATTCAGGTCTTTCATTTTGTTAAATACATTCTCTGATTTCTTTATGTCGTTGTTGAGAACACAATTAGCTAAAAGTGTTCTGTACACTATTTCACCTTTACAAGATGCCGGTATTTTCTCGATGTAGGCTTCTGCCTTCTGTGTGCCCCGTAATTTGGCAATTAGGTCAACGCGAGACGCGTAATCTCTCTCAGAAAATTCTATTATCTCTTGTGACTCTAACCATTCAGACAGCTGCAAAACCAAAGTACAAAAGTTGATAAACAAAAAGAATATATCATTATAACGCATAATTAGCAAATCACTTTTTTTGGTGATCAGCAGCAAGTGCACAACTATATAATTCCAAAAAGCGAGCTAAAACTTAAAAAGTAAGATGACTTCACCTACACATGGCAAGCATTTGCTTATGAGTGGATCGATTTGGGTTATGTTATGTCTCTAACAAGTCAAATGAGTTAAGTAATTAAAAAAGTAACTAAAGAAAAATTGGGCTACCAAAGGCCTTCTGGTCCAATGGTATGGAGGTGATGGTTAGAGCTTGGGGTCTTTTAGGTCTCAGGTTTAAAATCTAACTCAAGGGGTTTTTCCCACAATTAGCTAAAAGTGTTCTGTATACCATTTCACCTATTATCCCTTGCTCTAACTGATTATCTGAGTTTGATTATTCAACTACAATAATATCTTTTAAGACCAACATTAAACAGCCCCTTTTTAAAACTGATTATGTGATATACAAATAATCAGACCAGATAATCCATATTTAAAAAAACATGGTGCGAAATATGTGTAGATATGTTTCGGTCGTTTTAACTTGCAATAATCACTTGTTTGAGTTTCTGACAACTAATGATTATTTAAACTATTAGTAGATTAAATGACCAAAAAAGATATTTATTTATATTGTTGAAGTATTAAACTCTAAATATTAAATATAACAGCTTATTTAGTATCAGTATTTTAAAATATAGCATATAAAATTTAAACAGTTATTTTCTTCATCCTAGTATTATTTATAACGGAAAAGTGGGTAAATTTTTTTTAAAATAAGTAGCATTACTTGTTCCTTAGACAAACAGTTTTCTTGCAGCTGGCATGAAACGGACTATTTCACCGTGTATAATCAAAACCAGAAGCATTTTATCCAAACATTAAAACTGATTGTTACGGCTGGTTGACTTCACAAACCATGTTTATAATGCACATCTAAACACCACCTAAAACCCGCATGCAAACATAGTATGATCATGTACGGTACCTGCAAAGCCTTTCCATACATCTTTCGCCGTCGGAGTTCAAACATTGCATGCGATATCTCAGACTTAGACAACTCATGTCCTTTTTCAAGCCACTTATCTAGAGCCTCCTTAGCAGACATTGATGAAGAATCAACAAGCACCTTAAACAATCCCGAAGAACCTCTTCTTTCTCCGTCATTATTTCCCGTTGTTTCTTCTTCGGTTTCTAATAGATCCAGCTCATCTTCAGATTCAGATTCAGATTCAGATTCAGATTCAGACATATCAGCTTCCTTAATCAGTTCTTTTTCAGATTCAGGTCCAGCCTGTGAGGAAAAGCTGTGATACCCCATAAAATCTTTTTGAGGACCACGGGCCAGGAGAGAAAATCTCCTTACGAGTAGAGATCCATCAGATATAGGCAGTGGGGGCCCACCAAACCCAATGTTGACCGTGTAATTGAAACTTGTGTCAGACTTAGCATTGCAAGCACGGAAAGTTATTGGCGTTATGGGTTGGGACCTAAAAAAGATGACAGAAAAGGGGAAAACTTTGAGCATGTAGAATCAAATAACCAGGTTTATAGATATTGATAAACAATCTAATACACGGAAAGTTATTGGCGTTATGGGTTGGGACCTAAAAAAGATGACAGAAAAGGGGAAAACTTTGAGCATGTAGAATCAAATAACCAGGTTTATAGATATTGATAAACAATCTAATACATAACTAACGCATCTTCACGAATGTAGTCTCTTCAAAAGTACTATGTAGAGATATGATTTATGACTTTAAACATAGAGGTGGCAAAATGAGTGAGTCGGATGAATAACTTTCACAACCAGGTTCTGATGAAGTGGTGAATAAAAGGTAGCGTTTTGTATTGCCCAAAATGGATAGGGTTGTGTTTACCTGGAACATTTTTTGCCCAGAAATTTCAAATTTCTCATTAACAACTAATGTTTCAAGACTGATCAAAGAATATATTTTTTTAAATAGTAGACTAATTTTTAAAATAATTTGATTAAGGAATTTCAATGGCATTAGAATACACTTCCAGTGATTATGAACCTCTGATTTTTTTAAGATAAAACATAATCCAAATTAACCCATTTATAAGTAAATAAGTTGAAAGAGCTACATCTAGTTTCATCAGAGCTCTAGCCCCTTAATAAGTCCCCAAACAAGCATACCCAGTGACATCCCACTCAAATAGTAGAGGCGTAGAGCCCTTCAGGCGGGCAGGCGGGCGAGCGCAGGGGGGTAGATGAGGGCAAACTTTAGCTCTATCCCATGAGATAGAGGGGTAGATGAGGGCAAACTTTAGCTCTATCCCATGAGATAGAGAGGTTGCACCTAGAGAGTTGCCGCAAAGCATTTTCTTTTTGCATAGACGAGACTACCGTAGTTAAAAATGAGAGGTGTCAAGCAAATTGAAATAGTATTCATTTTAGTTAAAAACCATAAACTAGATTCGGCAACCTCAATTGACAAGCGCTGACAAGTGACATGCTACAACAGCTGTGACATGGAGTTCCAACATGTCTAAAGTCGGCTGAAGAGTCATGAAAGAGGTAGCAATTCAAGCCAAACCTTTATTTGGTGTTGTAGTCTCACAGAAAATCGATCCATGGATGGGTCAAACAAATTTCAATAGTATTGATATATGTTTATAAAAGAAACTAAGGTTCCCAAATCTATAAATGTCCAATTTAATCAACAATCGGTTACTTAAATATGTAAGTTAAATTTAATCAACCAATTTAAGTTTTATAACAAGTACAGAAATAATATACCTATAACATAACAATTAAACTTATTCCTTCTATAAAATTCAAGATAGGTTGTAAACTGTTAATAAAATATGTTATGGCATTCGACCAATGGAAAGTAGAACTTTTCATGGATTTAGCATAGACACCAGCTGCCATTGAAATTTTATCAAACCCCAAGACAAAAAATTCCTCGTATAGAAGATTATTTTAACATTTCAATGGCAATGCTGAGAGGAATATTGAAACATGGAAACTTCCGGTACAAAGCCAACACATATTTGGTTACTCACGAATACTTAAACTCTCCACAAGATTATGCATTAATAAAATGAACAGTCCAGCATATGAGATAGAACACAGATTAAAAATGTGTTACCTAATTTCTGGCACAATTACGGCAACATCAAAAAGAGAAGCCACACAAAACAAGAATTTGAAAAGGCAAAAAATCGTGATTTTGAGCACCTTACAGTTGAATTTTTTTCTAGAACTAAGCATGAAATCAATAAATATACAGAAGTAGACGAGTAAACTCATTAAAGAAAGTCAAGTTTGGTGTTAACAAGTGCCTTATTTTTCAGTGTTTGGGTAACAACAAATTAACAATATGACTCTGGTTTTCTGACCATTATGTGAAAGTAAACCGATTTGGAGATGCAGGTATGAATATTCTACCTATCCCTAGCTTTAATCAAGTGATTACAATTTTATAACTCACACTACTTACTTTCAAAGCCACATCAAAACACACCATATTTGACATATTACAATAGTTACAACTGATATGTGAACCTGAAACTCCTTCGATCATTTTGAATAAGAAAGAATGCTAACTGCATCACACTTTATAACATCACAAGAAAACAAGCGCCAAACGTCTAATTCTCAACAAATCACTCACCAATCTAGTGAAACGAGTGGCAGCCATAACAAATTCAGTGATACAAATAACAAAAACAACAATGAAATCACGAAAGTAATCTCAAGTTTCCTGCTACAGGTACACGATTCTATCAGCAAACCCTACTGCAATCTACAGCTATCATTCCAACAAATACAGAGATGAAAGGAGGATTCAGAACTTTACTTGATACGTGCAGAGGCTCTTCGAATCGCCCACATGGTGATTTATAAAATGTGAGAAATGAAATGAGATTCAGAAATGCAGAGGGTGAACGAGGAGAAAACAGAGAACACAAAAACCCTTATTGATCTTAAACCCTAGAGGAGCTTCATCGCTTGCATTGGGTAACCAGAAAAGTTACAAAATTCGTCCCTGTTGTTTTTATTATGTTATAGTTGACCTTAGTGTTTCTTGTTAATACGTATTGGTCTCTATATTTTTACTTGGTCAGTTGGAGACATTGAAGCTCGTGTGTTACTCGTATCTTGTTTAGGATAATTGGTTTAATAGTATGGTGATAACATTGTATTTCTTCTCATTAAATTTTTTTTATTTTTTTAATGATTAAATAATTACATTAATTACTGATAATATTATTTAATTATCTTTTAGATTAAAATAGTTTTATAATAGATTAAAAAGAGATCTTTTTATTAATATTATTTTTAAATATAAAAAGTTTTTGTTAAGTATTATTGATATCTTAATAATTATATATGTAAACAATACATATTCCTTTGCATTGTAAGTAATTTTTCTTATATAATTCATTTATTTAGACACTTAGTTGTGTTTTAATTTAAATTTTATAGTTGTCGGAAGAGTCTTGATGATTTTTATGAAAAAAATCCAATATTTGAAGAAGTTTATAATGAAAAAAATATTTTTGATATGACCATATCGAAGTTGGATATGCTCATATCAGCTTCAAGCTTCAACCAACTTATTTCTGAAGCTCAATATGGTCATATCGTTTTTTGGATATGGTTATATTCGGATAAAAAACGGCTTTATAACCCAATACACCCCATTTCCAAAAAATAACTTTCATTATTTTTTAAAACCTTAGCCTCCCTTAAACTCGTAGATGATTTTGGGTCTTAGTCAAGAATTTTAGGGACATATGAAGGCAAAAATTGAAGTTATCACACTTTTAATAATGATCTAACATCATCTATCCCATTTTCACTTAAATTGTTTGAATTCTTCACTTAAATTGTTTGAAATCCTCTAAATCTACTATACATTCTTTCATTTTCATGAGTTTTGATGTGTTTTTTGTAAGTCTCATGGGCTAAACTCTTATTATGTTGGATCAAAAATAAGGCTGGTGCAACCAAAACCAATTCACTTAGACAAATTTTGGTACTACATATAAAGGCTTCCGAAACTTAGAATGAAACTTCTGAAGGTTGTAGAGTACTTCCGAAGACAAAGTGAAATATCAACTTCCGAAGACAAAGTGAAATATCAACTTCCGAAGACAAAGTTCTACTTCCGAAGACAAAGACATGCTTCCGAAGATAAAGTCAAGAAACTAGAAGACTGCTTCCAAAGTATGAAGTTCATCAAGCCTCGGAAGAAGCAGTCTCTTCCAAAGTAGAAGTGGTCTCGAAAGAACTTGTTCTTCCGAAGCCAACTTATCCTTCGGAAGACTCTGCTATAAACCAGTGGACATAAGTATGGACCTTCTAACACTCTGCTGCAGACCTCTGATAAACTGCATGGCCTTTTCTCAAAAGCCATGTAGTTGACCATACTTTATTGTACTGTTTACCTTTATTAGGTAGTGCAGTTACCAACTTAAGTTGGTAACGACAGGTAAGTCATGGACATGTCATGACTACCATATTTTAGATAATACTTTATCTAAGATACCTTAACTCTAGCATTATAGTATATGCTTTAGTCATAGGCTTCCAGCTGGTATCAAAGTATATCCGGCTGTAGATAATAGTATATATAGTTTCTCATTGTAACTCATAAGTATGCTTGAATACTTGTAAGAGTCTTGTAACACTTTGAGTTGAGAAGTAATAT
>BJCO01829848.1:0-31908 GCA_018326465.1 Flaveria floridana | reverse complement strand
CTGGTAAGATTGGGAACTGTCATCTTGCTGACGAGGACTACGAGCAAGTTGATGAAACTGAGCTGGAACGCATGGATATTATGTGGGCCTTAGCTAGTGCCGTTAGAAGAGCCAAGAAGTTTGTCAAGAAGACGGGGCAGAATTTGGTTGCAACTAAAGACACAACATTTGGATTTGACAAAACCAAAGTCACGTGCTTCAATTGTGGAGAGAAGGGGCACTTCAAACGTGAGTGCACAAAGCCAAAGAAGACTGGGAATGGAAATCTCTTTCCCACGTTCAACCGTCAAGACAAGGAGAAGGTTGGAGCATCATCAAGTAAAGATTCTAAGGCTTTGGTTGCACAAGGTGATGAAGGACAAGACTGGTCCTTCCGATTCGTATCCGAGGGTGAATCAAATGTTGCTTTTGTTGATACCTTGGATAATGGATCTGCAAGTGAGGGAGACATCATAGCTGATCATGGGAGTCCAGATATCGAAGAAGCTAGGGATGTCATTGATCACTTGGTTGAAGAAGAGTTAAGTGCTGCAAATTCAGAATCTCAAGTCACTGAAGAGTCTGACACTGCACTGATGGCTGATTCATCTAATTCTACACAGGTATATTCTAAAGATGAATTATTTGATAAACATGCTTGTTCTGAATGTGATAAATTTATACAAAGCATTGATTTAAAGTTTTCTAGGTTATTAGAACACTATAATAATCTAGTAAACGATTTACAACTCTGCACTGAAGCAAACCATGTGTTAAAACAAAATGAGTGCAGCTTCAAATAAAAGATAGAACTGTTAGGGAAACAACTAAGGGAAACCAAGGTTGTTGCTTTAAATCAATCGAATGATATTATATTCTATTTAAACTCTTTAGAAGAAACTAAAAAGGAGAAAGTAGTTTTGCAAGTAGAAGTTGAATCGTTAAAACAAAAACTGCACAGTTTGGCTAGTTCTTCACATATAGTTCAAAACTTAGTGAAAGAACGAAATGGTGGGGAAGGTCTGGGTTATAAAGTAGTACCGCTACCACATGCTATCCTCTTGAACACTAAATGTAGACCAATCAATATTAACCCAGTAAAGGATCATGTGGTGTCTACTCCTCTGGTTAGTGATCCAGATTCTACGGGTAAAACCGTGAAGTCTGTCACTAAACAGAAGAATACTACTTTGGGATCAAAAGAAAAGATGCCTGTTGAAGACTTGACCGATAAAATTGAGAAAGTTAACTTAGGATCGGGTTCAAAAACATCTACTTTAGAACCTAAACAATCTAAGTCAACAAACCCTAAATCAGCAGGTCATCAAAATTTAAATAAAATGAAAGCAAAAGATATTCCAAATGTCAAAATAATTAATTTTGTTAAATAAGGAGAAACATATAAAAGGGAAAAGAAACTACCCAGCCCCCGACCAAACTCAACCCCTTATCAATGTTTTCCTCAAACTGTCGAAGGGAGGTCCTGCTACAGTTATAGAAAACAAGGACACATCTCTCCAAATTGTCCTTACTATTAGACACCTAAAAGGAAAATAGAACTTTTTGATGATCAAAAACCAAAATTTTCTAAAATCAGATCTAATACTCCTTAAAAACACCAAAGTTAACACAGACAAGCTAATAGCAAAGCTTTGTCACCTAAGGTTAAACCTAGGGTTATTAGTGAACCTAATGTTCAAACCATAAGCAAGTCGTCTGTTTACCACAAACAGGCCTTACACAGAACTGGTTTATGGATGGAAAAATCAAGTATTGTGTCTGATAGTGATGATAAGGAAAAGAAAGATATGCCCTCATCCTCTGAAGGTCAGTGGGTTGAGTTCATGATGTGTGATACCTCTGGGACACCCAAGCTAGTTAAGGCTTGGGTCACAAACCTGAACTAATCATTTCCATTGTATGTGCAGGGTATCCACTACAGCGCTATCACTAATACCTAGATTATTGATAGTGGGGCGTCAAGGCACATGACCGGGAATTCGTCCCTCCTTTTCAACGTCAAGCAAATTAAAGGGGGACATATGTCATTCGCTGGGAACAAAGGAGGTTATAGCACCGCGCAAGGCGAAGTGGGAAACGGGAAAGTGAAGTTTGACAAGGTCAACTATGTTCAACAACTACAGAACAACTTGCTTTCTGTCACCCAAATATGTGATAAGGGATTCAAGGTCGTGTTTGACAACAAGAGATGCTACATACTGAAGAAGGAGTATGTCATCCCAGAGGAGCAAGTTCTAATGTCGGCTTCAAGATACAACAACATGTATGTCTTGGACCTATTAAAAGCCTCCACAACTGAGTCTACAGCTCAGTGCTTCTTGTCAAAAGCAACAGAAAGAGATTCAGTTTCCTGGCATAGGAGAATGGGACACATCGATCCCAGGAAGATGAATCATCTAGTTTAGAACGATCTGGTAGATGGAGTTACAGTCAAAAAATTTCAGCTCCCATATTTCTTGTGTCGCTTGCAAGAAAGGGAAACAGACCAAGAAGTCTCACAAAGCAAAGAAAGTTAATTCTATCGACATTCCTCTCGGGCTTCTACACATGGATCTGTTTGGCCCAGTGAGCACAAAAAGCATAGCCGGGGATTGGTAGTGCTTTGTGGTGATAGATGATTACTCAAGATTCTCTTGGATGATGTTTCTGAAAGCTAAATCAGAGACATTTGAATCCTTCAAACATCTAGTTACCACATTGGAATCTCTCTACAAGCTGAAAGTTAGAAAAATTCATTCAGACAACGGGATAGAATTCAAGAATCAGTGGATGGAGGCATTCTGTCGTGAGAAAGGGATTGTTCATCAATCCACTTCTGCCTACACTCCAGAGATGAATGGTGTTGCTGTAAGGAAGAATCAGAGCTTGATGGAGACAGCAAGGACTATGCTAGCTGACTCCAAACTGCCAGTTCAAATCTGGAACGAGGCAGTAGCTAATTCATGTTACACTCTAAATCGGGTCTTGGTAGTCAAACGTCATGGAAAAACTTGTTATGAGTTGCTCCAACAACGTAAACCCAATTTAGAGTATCTGGAACCATTTGGTGCACCTTGCATGCTACTAAAGAAGAATCAGACTGGGAAGCTCTGCGAGAAGGCAGAAGAAAGTATCTTCCTTGGATATTGTATACCAGACAAATGGGTTTACAATAACTCAACTGGTCAGGTAGAAGTGTGGTGCAATATTGATTTACAAAGATACACCACCCCCCCCCCCCCCCCCCCCGCGCGAGAAAAGGACCTTCCTTTTTCTTTGGCTATGATGGATTTTTCAAGTCCTTCAATCTCCATCCTTCCCATTCTGATGATGACTTAGCTGCACGAATGATGTACGATGTTCTGAATGCTCCCACTCTAGACTCGACATCATCAGTTCTAATAAATGATACTTCTAGCCCTTCAGGGGGAGAGCTTGAGGTAAGTGATTCTTCCTCTGATGATGAAGCAGTTGAAACCACAAATGTGGAACAGAAAGAACAGGTTCCTACTACTGAAAGCACTCCCGTCTCTCATCATGATGCAGCTGAAACTTCTGAACCGCATACTCTAACAGTTCAGAATCTGGATACTGAAGTTGCAGTACCCACCACTCCAGGAACTCGAGTTAATGTACATCATCCCCTGGATAACATCATTGGGGATATTCTATCGGGAGTTCAAACAAGAATTCAGCTACACTCAGCGAATTATGCTGCAGTCATGGAAAAGGGATACTTACACAATGGTGCTTACCGATGCTTTGTTTATCAAGTTGAGCCAAAGCATGTCAGCGAGGCTTTAAAAGATGAGGCATGGGTAAGTGCTATGCAAGAAGAACTCCTTCAGTTCAAGAAGTTAGGAGTCCGGACACTTATGGACACACCAAAAGGTGCAAAGGTGATTGGCACAAAATGTGTTCTTCAGTGTAAGAAAGATGACCAAGGGGTCATAATGAGGAACAAGGCTTGGCTTATTGTTCAAGGGTTTATGCAAGACAAAGGCATTGACTACAATGAAGTGTTTGCACCTGTGGCAAGGATGGAAGCTATTCGTATCTTCTTAGCCTATGCATCCTACATGCAGATTAAAGTCTATCAACTGGATGTGAAAAGTGCATTCCTTCATGGTGAAATCCGGGAAACGGTGTTCGTCAGTAAACTCAAAGGATTTGAGGATCCTTATCATCAGGATAGAGTTTATAAACTGGACAAGGCTTTGTACGGGCTTCATCAAACCCTTCGAGCCTGGTACGAGAAACTCTCTACTCATCTGCTGAAAACATGGTTTTCGCAGAGGGGTCATTGACTGCACATTGTTTATCAAGGAAAAGGACGGTGATTTACTACTGGTGCAGATATACATGGATGACATAATCTTCGTTTCCAAGAAGGAAGCATTGTGTAAAGAATTTGAGTCTGTGATGAAAGCTAAGTTTCAAATGATCGCCATGGGAGTGATGAAGTTATTTCTTGGTTTACAAGTAGATCAGACACCAAATGGTATCTTCTTGCATCAGACCAAATATATAGGAGATATCCTTAGTCGGTTTGACATGGAGAATGCAACGGTTGCTGGAACTCCACTTTCCACGAACCACGATGTGGCACCCGACGAAAATGGTGATCTGGTCGATGCCACCATGTATCGAGGAATGATCGGATCTATCATGTACCTCATAGCTTCTCGTCCTGATATTATGTACACCACGTGTCTCTGTTCCAGATATCAGCCAAAACCTAAAGTTAATCATCTAATTAGGGTAAAGAGGATTTTTCGTTATCTGAAGGGTACTCCAACACTTGGGTTGTGGTATCCTCACGATGATGACTTTGAGCTTATAGCATATAGTGACTCGGATTACGATGGTTGCAAGATGAATTACAAGTCAGCAGCAACAGGATGTCAGTTCTTTGGAAGACGCTTAGTCAACTGGCAGTGTAAGAAGCAAACGTCGGTTGCTCTATCGACATGTGAAACCAAATACGTTGCCGCTGCAAGTTGCTGTTCTCAAATCACCTGGATTTAACAGCAAATGCGAGACTACGGTTTGTAATTTTCTAACACCCCTATTTATGTTGATAATTCTGCTGCAATTGTTGTTACTAAAAAACCGGTCCAACACCCAAAGACAAACACATCGGTATTAAATATCACATAGGGAACTAATTGGTTAGGACATCAAAAGGACTTAAATGTTCAAAATGTTACATTAAAACTGCAAGTTTGAGAAGGATAAGCCAAATAAAGGAAAAATGATAGTAAACTAGGCTGTTACTGAGGTTACATCGAGAAAGTAGACCTAGAGGTTGCTAGTCCATTATATGATGTGTCGGTAGATTCAACACAATAGACGAGTAGACTTCATTGGTGAAACAACTTAAAATTAAATAGTTCAACTACCTGTGGGTTTCCACCTTATCCCTGGTTAACACGGTCAACGCATTTCCAATAAAGGTGATGAGCAAAATGAACGCCACAAATATGTGCGGATGACCTTACAAATGAGCAAAGCATATGAAAAAAATGTTAAACGCAATCAAGCTAATGAGTAATGTTGTTGGTGCGAAATGTGTAAAAGAAAAGTGCTCAAACAAGAAGATAGGTTGTGTGCCTCTTTTGTTGTGCGATGGCACTGACATGAGGATAAGAATAAACTAAATATTCTAGAATTCATTGTTGTTTGCGCCTCTCTGTTATGCGATGGCACTGACCTGAGGCTTGGCATCTCTTTGAAAGCTCTTAGAATAGTTTCTTCTCGTCTATACCTGTAGACCGCTCAAAAATCTCCTGAGAAATGTTGATTACCATATAAGCGTGAGATCCACAAATGCTTGTTGAAATAACAAACCTAACTAATCACCAATGTGAGTCAGAAGTCTGCGTATGGATTTAAGTGGACAAATATATTGACAATCATCGTGGCAGCAATCCTCGACAGTCAAAATCATTATGTGCTTCTTACAGTTCTAGTATGATTTCCTGTAAGGGCTTTGGACTCTCAGACAAATAAGAACAAGTTAAAAAAATATATGCTAAAGGGTCCCAAATGATTATGTTTATGCCTGTATGATTCCATAAGAGTCCTTCCCGATAAGATGTAAATGCTTGATGTTGTTTTGTTCAGGGGGAGAAATCGTTTAAGGAAAATTACAATGTTTTCAACCTACCTTAAACAAAATCACAAAAATATGTTTTGTTTTATTTCAATTCATGTTGTTTTCTGTTTTATTTATCAATTAGGTGTCAATGTCGGACTATGGAACTAGATGAACTCTGTGAATCATAAATTAAAAGGGTCACATCTGAGGTGACCAAACTAGTATGAATTTAAAAGGATCATGTCTGAGATGATCAAGTTTTGAAAATTTAAAAGGGTTATGTCTGAGGTGACCAAACGATTTCAATTAAAAGGATCATATCCGAGGTGATCAATCGGTTTTAATTTAAAAGGATCACGTCTGAGGTGATCAAAGGATTTCTGTTAAAAGATCATGTCTGAGATGATCATCAGTCATAATGTTTATTTAGCAAAAGTCAAATTTGAGTGGATGGAAATGGATGAAGTCAAACTCATAAGTATGAGCCAATCGCACGATTGGACCATAAGTATGGACAAATCGCACGATTGGCCCATAAGTATGGGCCAATCGCACGACTGGACCATAAGTATGAGCAAATCACATGAATGGACCATGAGTATGAGCTAATCACGCGATTGGACAATAAGTATGAGCAAATCATACGAATGGACCATAAGTATGAGCTAATCACATGAATGGACCATGAGTATGGGGCAAACCATGCGATTGGATCATAAGAATGTCGTACGACTGAATGAAGGAGTCTTAGTCAGTCGCACGACTGAACCCCAGTCGCACGATTGAGTCGTGCGCATGGGTCCACTCGCATGATTGAGGCATGCGCATGGGTCCAGTCGCACGACTGAAATCCAAAATAGTTTAAAAGGAGACTCAGTCAATCGTAAACCCTACGCACTTCAAAAATTCTCAAAACCGCCCATTACCCAGACACTCTGCCAAAATTTCCTATTTGTGATTACATTCCGATTCAATTACTAACACTAAGTGTTCATCTTCAGGTACTATGCGGATGAAATCGTGACAAATAACAGTTTAATCGAACCTTAAAATGATCGAAAGTGATAAAACAAATAATCGGGTCTGAAAACCTAAAATAGACCACTTAAATGGACACTAAAGATGATTTTAATGACATTAAGTGCTATTTCGAGTCCCTGCGAACCTAATGAATCTAAGCATGAAGTCTAATTTATCGTTTTGACGAAGATTCAAATTTATTGGTTCGAATAATGCAAGATACGAACGGACAGGATGATGAACTTCAGTCGCACGATTGAGCCAGACGTATGACTCAGTCGCACGATTGAGCCAGACGTATGACTCAATCACACGATTGAAACAATCGGTGACTCAGTCGCACGACTGAATCAACCATATTGGTATAGCATACAACTGAGTTCAGTCACAGGCTCAATCATACGACTGAACTCAGTCTTATGGTTCAATCGCACGATTGAACTAGTTGGTCAAAATCAGTTCAATTCAATTGTTATCTCTTATGAACAGATCTAACGTTTATCTTTCTTGTGTTGCAATGACATGGCTGAGAGATGGACTATGAGCACCAAGCATAACATATGAGGTCATCTAGATGCTACTTCCCGGAACGCGTCTGAGTTCGCCGGGGTCATTTCCTTTTTACGTAGATCGAGGATCTACAGGGCCATCTCCACTCCCTGCACACCTTATAGATCTATTCAGCAGGCATTCTGGGAGAATGCCACTGTCGACCGCTCTACTGAGCCATACTACATCCGGAGCTCGATCTTTAGGTAGGATATTTGGATTGGGGAAGACGACTTGAGATGGGTCATGGATTTGGGTGAGGACAAAGCCCACCAAACCAAGCTACACCCACTTACGGTACGGGGATGCTTTCTTCGGATTAAGTACGCCGGCAACATCAATGCCGGCGTGCTTAACAAGAGCAACTTGTGCCCCCAGTTTAAGTACTTGGCACATGTGATCTTGAAGTGCATAGCCTCCACTAGAGGTGGGTTTGATGAGTTGTCGGAACAAATCCAGAACGCATATGTTGCACTGGTACTAAACTACCCGTTCAGTTTCTCCCGCATGTTCTTCTCCTACTTGACAGAGAACATCGAGGCCAAAGGCAAGGAAGGCTTCTGCATGTATCCAAGATTCTTGCAGATGATTATCGACGAGAAGCTTCCTATGCTGCCTAAGGAGGAGGATGATGCAGTTACACTAAAAGTGATGGATGATACCACCTTGGGTAGAATGAAGGTCTACCAGGAAAAGCAGGTGAAGCCCTCGGTGAGGAGACTATTCGGCCATCTGGCCAATGAGGGATACGTGGCGCCAGCTTGTAAGAAGTGGCGTAACGATGATAGTGATTCCGATGTCGAGCCGATTGTGGCTCTTGCTGACGAGGATGATGACGATGATGACCATGATGATGGTCAAGGTGGTGGAGATGCAGGCCCCAGTCAATCATGGGCCACTGACACGTCTACCATATCTCCACCACCTCCCCACAGTAGTATTTCTACTCCCAGTGGATCGGAGCAGGCTGCCATCCACCGGGACTTCCTGGTGGATGAGGAGTAGGTTGAGTCAGATGAGGAGCCTCTCACGAGGACCATCGGTAGCCGAGTGGTGGCTACCGAAAGGGGCAAAGAGGCGGTTGGGGGACGCCAGGCTAGGGCTAAAGGTGTTGAGACTGACGATCCCACTTACACACCTCCCCAGCCAATTAGCTCGGGGGAGCCCAGATTGCTAGGGGGTCGAAGCTGAAGAGAATGGCCCAGCCCTACAGAAAGAAGGGCAAGAAACGGAGGATAGTACTAATTACCACCTCCACTACCACAGCTACCACAGCCACCATTACCACCACTCCCACCACCACTTACACCACCACTACCACCACTCCTACTACCACCACACATACCTCCACAGCCACCACTACTGCTACCTCCACAGCCACCACCACAGCCACCATTATTCCCACCACCACACATACCATACCCACATCTATTCCACTACCATTTACCTTCATTCCCACTCCATCATACACCACATCCGCCACCACATCTACCATACCCCAAACCGGCCCTTCCACATCATCGATACCTCTACAGGGATCTCCTCTGCCCACTGTTGGGTTAGAGGAGCAGTTGGCTAGCCTCAACCGTCTGGTGCTCAAACTGCTCGCAACAGATGACATATGAGCTAACCAGATGAACTAGTTGATGGTAGTCAATGCTGCACAGGGCAAGTAAATAGCCCTGCTGACAGAGAGAGATGCAGCTTAGAGTCAACAGATCGCCCATTTGATTGAGAGAGATGCTTCTCATGAGAGAGCCTTGGCCAGAGCTCATCGTGCCCTCACTGCACAGGATGAGCTTTTGATGGCCTCGGTGAAAAGGATTGAGGATGTCGAGAAGAAGAACAAGAAGCTTCTGCTCAGACTTAAAGGGATGAAGGGTGAGCCCTTAAAGATAAAAGGTGATGGTGATGACCATGATGATGATGATGACGATTCGTCCGATGATAAATCGGATGATGATGATGATGATGATGATGATGAGGGTGAGGCTGAAGGCAGTGGGAAGGACAAATAAGGGGGAGATGATGATGAGCCTTAGCATGAAGGTGATGCATCTGCATCAGCCTCAAATCCATCAGCTCGGGAGAGCCGCACTAAGAGAAATCAAGATCAGCGACCCTCCTCCTCAGCTCCTCAAGCTGAAGAGTCGAGCGATCAAGGCAAAAGTAATGATTAAATGTTTTTGTATTTGAAAACTTTTGTACTTGAGTTATGTATTACACTAATGTAATTAATGTTTATTAAAGTTTAATTATCTTGATTAATGATGTGTGTGTGATTGTGTCTTGAATATTTAATCAAACAGATGAAGCTGAATAGACAGACGACTATGATGTCGCACCCCTTCAGCAAATCAAGACTCAGCTAACCATGATTCTTGTTTTGCAAGGGATCATGCGAAGATCTGTGAGCTACACCCCCGAAGAGGGAGAGATTATTCATGATCTCACAGATGAGCAGCTGGCCGACATGTTTCGACTCAACCCGGATGAGCTAGTAAAGGATGCTCCAGAGGTTGATGACGTTAGTGACGAAGAGCTGTAAGACGTAGATGAGATTGACATCAAGGATATCACTATAGAAGAGTATCCTCGGTACACTGACCAACAGGGAAATGTTATCCCCGATCTGGGTGCAACATTTGGCAGTGATACTTTTGGAACTCTTGATGCTATGGAGAAAGAGAAAGAGAAAGAAGAAGGGAAAGCCCAAGCTACGGACGCTGATGTTGATATTAATAAGGCTGAGTGGGCAGTGTGTCTAGCTGAGATGAGAGCCCAATGAGAACCGCCAAAGTCCAACGCCTACACCAAACTCTATCGAGTGAAGAAGCATCAGAAGCTGTCAGGCAAAATTATCAGTTGGGCGTATTTTGAGGACTTGGATGTCTATGCCGTGAAGAGGGAGAAGGGGATAGAGTATTTCAGATTCCCTCATGATCTGAATACTCTTCCCGGTTTTGAGCTAAATAGTCTTGCTTGTTTAGACCTTTTGTATGTCAATCCGAGGAAGACGTCGGGTTGGTTCGAGACGGTGCTAATTAGGGAATACCACACCAGATGGGTCAACTTCAGGCCTCAATAGCCTAAACGGTTCATACATAAGACCTAAGTTGATCCTAACACTGGAAAGCCTAAAGTAGTGCTGAAGTGGAGTCCTCCGCGCACAATGTTGAAGATGCCACTACGGGAAATGCCTCAGGACTTCACTCTACACTTCAAGTGGTGGTATTATGACTAGCGAACGGGTGAAGCGGTCATAATTTTGCATAAAGAGGGCAAAATAGACACTATCCGGGTGTTTGACCCTATGTGGCTCACGAACTTGTCTGCAGATGTTGTATACACTCTCTACAAGTGGCCACTATTCTATGACACGCAGGACATTGTACAAGCTCTATAGTTCCAACAAGTCATACGACTCTGCTTTGCATTTGAGATACATGCAGGAGTTACAAGAGAATAGAAGTACAAGAAGTTCCAAGAACACGTGAAGAATGTTACACATTAGGCTAAACTAGGTCCAAGGGGGAGTTTGTTGATACATATTGATGTACCTAGTTTATGTTCTCAAATGTAAAAGTCTTTCATGTCTTACACTTATGTAATCCAATGTAAAGAAATGATTGAATGATATGTGAAATGCATTGTGATGTTTATATGTGATTGATTATGTCATGTTATCTTTATATTGAATGTGATTCATATATATTAACTTAATATATAGGTTTGATGTTGTTTTACATAGTTCTAAGTCAATAAGAACTTAGAAATGTGTTTAACTTAGTCATGTGGACATTCATGCTAATGGACCATACTTATGGCACATAGGCATGAATGAACCATGCTTATGGACCAGTCGCACGACTGAACTAGGTGACTGGATCAGTCGTATGATTGAGACATAAGATTGGTTCAATCGCACGACTGAACCTTTAGTCGTGCGTATGAGTCAACCGCATGATTCAGTCGCATGACTGAACCATGCTAATTGCTCAGTCGTACGAATGAACACTGATAACCTATAAATATCACATAATTCGTGGAAAAACATAACACTTCATAATACTTCGTATATTTTCGTACCCTAGCCGTCCAGAGCGTCCCAAGTCGCAAATCCAAGTTCATAGTTCGTTCCTGATCGATTCCAATCTGTTCTTAATATTTGTTACATCATTAGATCGATCGGGTTATTCCTTCTCACTGATTGGATCGCCAATCAAATAGGATTCCGCGCTATTTAATCTGGTTTCACGCAGAATCCGTTAGTACTCCGTACGTTCACGGTCCTAACAAAAACAAGAACTTTAGACCATTTGATTTTTAAGCACTTTAAATTTTACAAATTTTGATTAAAATTTTAATGAATTATTATGTTTTAAAAAATTAAAGTTTTGTTTTACTTCATCTTGTCCAAGAATTAAAGGAATTCTTGTCCGAGACATAGTACATACAAGTTGTTGTATATATGTTTTAAAACACATCAATTCAATTAAATTTATCAAAATTATTACACATTTGAATTTTTTATGAATTTTTTATTTTTAATTAAAAAATTCAAAATTCAAGACTATTTATCTTTATCAATCGACTGATGAAAAACATCATCCGATCAATGTTCATGAAATTCATTGTTCTATATGTCAAAGTGCTGGAAATAAAAAGTACATTAACAATCAATGATCAATTTCATTTCTTAGTTCAATTTTAATGCACAAAAATTCAAATTTTTCAGAGAGTTAGGGTTCAAAGCGTCTGAATAGCTTTGAAGCGCCCAATCGATTGTGAATCATATACTTGAAATAGAATGATTTTGATTATGAACTTATGTTTACAATCAAATACAAAATCTGTCGATCATAATATATCAGGACAATAATCAAAATGAGTGTAATGAAGTGAAATTGAGAGTCGACTGAGTTCAGGGGATTTTGGAAGTATGAATGAATGAAAAATGCAAAGTGTTGTTTATATACTAAGTGAAATTTTTAGGCGCATGAGCACTGTTTGTGCGCATGAAGTTGTATTTTTCACTAAGTTTTCAAGCGCATGAGCATTGTTCAGCCGCATAAGCCCTGTTTAGATGTCTTTGCACTGTTCAGGCGCATTAGACTATATGAAACGCCCAACACTTGGTGAATTTTCACTTGATACATCTAAACCTTGAAAGTCTGGTACTGTGTGGGCGCATGAGCATATGAAAAACGCCCAAACACTTGTAAAATTTCTGAAAACTCATCTTGATTCTACTTGGACTTATGGCCATTGTTTAGGCGCATGAGATGACTTTCATGAGTCTTAATACTTGTAATTTTCAATTCTTCCACTAGTACACTGTTTAGACATATTAGTACTGTTCACATACTAATATTCAAACATTTTTGTCAAATTTTGACTTTTTCCCAAAATTTACATTTTTGGCCCTCAATTTTGAACTTTTGCCATTTAAACACTTTTATTTTTATTTAACTTTTCAAAAGACAATTTCCCTTCATTTTAGTGTCAAATTTAAACAAAATAATATCATTTAAAAATTTACAAGAAGCTTTTCCACTTGAAAATTTTTATAAGCTCATTTTTACATTATCAGATTTTTACATTATCAAACACACACATGCTTTGAACATTTAGCTGCATCCTTTCCATTCAAACATTTTAATTTTGATTTTCTTAGAAACTCTTACTTTTTATTACTCCCCCTAAACTTTTAAGTTTTATAAACTTAGAAGTTTCCCAAGTTGTCACAAGAAGATCACACTAATCATTGTTAAATTGACTGCATACATAAAACATGCATAAAATCAAAACTAAAGCATAATAAAAATCTAATATATATAATTGAATCAATGTCTGTAGTAAGATCATATCAGTGAAGATCAGCACATTAAAAGAAAATAAAGTGTGAGTAGTTATAGACAATGAATAAATCCTAATCAAGTGTGTTCCAGGTCAGTGATTTCATAGCAAAGGAGACACAAGATCCAAGGACAGAAAACGAGTGTTTTTGACAAAAGAATTAGCTCACTTACTTTTTCAATCCTTGGATTGATTAGGGTAGAATTAGATATGACAGGATGTGACTCATACAAAGACTTAGAGAGATCAACTATCATCAATACATGAAAGAAAGCACAAATTCTCAACTTATTACCTGACATATATTCATAACCAGAGTTCATGTTGATAATTTAGTAGATAATTATTATGGATAAACCATTTGATAAACTCTAACCATCCATTTGAATGGGTTGTGCACATTGGCATCTTTTGCATCAAAGGAGAATATCCAGGTTTGTAATCACTTACAACAAAGGACATCTCATCACTTCAGGTCTATGATGACTCATTACAGATAAGTGAGATGATGCTTGTAACATATCTCATGGTTAGTCATATCACCACCAGGTGTGAGTGTTGTAACTTTACAAGCAATCAATCTGATAAGCTAATACTACTCATTTGTACTAAGATAAACACACATTCATGCATAGATGATTTAATTTAATCACAAGAATTTACTTTTTTAGTATAGTAGCATGAGATTGTCTACACATCATATATGATCATGTCTGACTTTATTATCGAGTGAAATATGCAACTGATCTCACTAATGTACTATCATCTCTCACATGTTGCAAAAACATATTCATTCCTAAAACATGAATTAACAAGAAAGACTCTATTTTTATAGTTTTTGTTTTATATTTTTATCTTTTATTTTGGATTTTCTATTTTTGTATTTGGTTTTTCTTAGAAAAGAAAACACACACAAACTACAATCAGGCAATTAACTTTGATAGTTTCTCTTGCTATTACCTTTTGGATCAAGGAGGGTTCTAATCATGTTAAGACTCAAAGAACTAAAAAGCTTAAAAACCAGTTTTACACATAGTTAATAAGACCAATTGACTCCACTAAATACTCAAACCGTCCAGGTAAGAAGGCTTTAGTAAATAGGTCTGCCAACTGTTTTTCAGTTGCAATTTGAATCAAAATGATTAAACCTTTTTGAGAGTTATCTCTGAGAAAATGATATCGAATTTCGATATGTTTTATTTTTGAATATTGAACCGGATTAGCTGTAATGAACATCGCATCAGTGTTATCAATGTAAATTGGTGTTTTAAGAAAATTGAACCCATAATCCAGCAGTTGGTTTTGTAATCAAAGGATTTGAGAACATTCTACTGAAGCAACTATGTACTCAGCTTCTGCGGTTGAAACAGATACATTTGTTTGTTTCTTGCATTGCCACGAGACTAATCGGGGATCTATTAACTGACAATCACCCGTAGTAGTTTTCTATCTTGACAACATCCTCCATAATCACTATCAGTATATCCATGTAACTCAAAGTTTCGCTCGTAAGGATACCATAGCCCTAAAGCCAGTTTACCTTTGAGATACCTGAATATCCTTTTGACAACAATTAAGTGGGATTCCTTCAGGTCTGATTGATATCTGGCACAGACATAAACAGCATACATTATGTCTGGTCTAGATGCAGTAAGATACATCAAAGAACCAATCATAGATCTGTATAAGGTTTGGTCAACTGATTTTCCTTTTAGATCAGGCTCAATCTTAGAGTTTACGTCAGCTGGAGTTCTTATGGACTGATAATCTTGCAGTTTAAATTTCTTTAAGAGCTTGTTAACAAACTTCTCTTGATTGATGAATATGCCATCTGCAGATTATTGAACTGTAGTCCAAGAAAGAAATTGATTTCTCCCATAGAACTCATTTGAAATTGAGACTTCATTATTTCTTTAAATTCATTGCACAATTTTGGACTAGTGGAACCGAATATGATATCATCAACATACACCTGTACATATAAGAGATCATCAGCATCCTTCTTTATGAATAAAGTTGGATCGATTTTCCCTCACGTGTATCCATGTTGGATTAAGTGTTGTGACAGTGTTCATACCAGATTCTTGGAGCTTGATGAAGTCCATACAAAGCTTTACTATGCTTGTACACATGATGTGGAAATTCTGAATCTTCAAAACCCGGAGGTTCCTTCACATACACATCATCGGTGATTGGACCATACAAGAATGCACCTTTAACGTCCATTTGATACACTTTAAATTTCATTAATGATGCATAAGCCAGGAAGACATGAATGGATTCAAGTCTTGCAACTGGAGCAAATACTTCATCATAATCAATACCCTCTTCTTGAGTGTATCCTTGTGCAACAAGTCTCGCTTTATTTCGAATGACGATTCCTCCATCATCTATTTTGTTTCTAAACAACCATTTTGTGCCTATAGCATTTTCTCCTTCAGGTAAATCCACAAGATTCCACACTTCTTGTTTGTGGAATTGCAGTAATTCTTCTTGCATAGCCTCATTCCAACCATTGTCCTTTAACGCTTCGGTAATGTTTTTAGGAACAACTTGAGAAAGAAAACATGAGTATAAGCAAAGGATTGCTTGTTCTGATTAGAAAACGTGAGTATAAGCAAAGGTTTGCTTGTTCTGATTTGCTTCTCGATGTTCTCTCATTCAATGGACCAATAATCTGAGATGTTGGATGGTTCTTGTGAATACGAGATGTCGGAATCTCGTTTCCTTGAACATTAACATCTAGATTTGTTTGATTTAAGTTGGAGAGCTGATGCAGTAGGCTAGAAGAACATGGATTGAAATTTGGAACTTGAGTCGGTAAGTTGATAAAATAATCAAGATTACCAGTATCAACAGCATCCCCAGAGATGGATGATGTTCCATACTCAGGTTGCACAAATTCAGTACCATCATTAGGAATAGGATGAGAAACAACATGATCTTCTGAAACTAAATGATCTGAATCTTGATTAGATTGATCATTTTCATTGAATCGAATCATTGAATCCTTGACAAAAGAGAAGAATGGGTAATCTGGGCTATGATCATCTGGGTCGTCAGAATTTGAGTCATCCCTGAAAGAACCAAGATCTCATTGAGCTTTCTTCTTACCTGCAGAATCAAGCAAGTTAGATTGATCAAACAAGTTAGAATGAAAAGATTTTGGCAATGAATCTAAATCAAATAACCAAGCAGGACCATTTGAAATTGATGTAAAATAATTTTCCAAGAATTTAACGTTGAGTGTTTCAATTATAACATTAGTCCTAGAGTTATAAACTCGATAGTGTTTTGAAACAGATGAATATCTAACGAAAATCCATTATCAGATTTTGCTTATGGATCAGTCGCATGAATTGACCATACTTATGGATCAGTCGCACGACTGAACCAGGTGACTGGATCAGTCGTACGAATAAGACATAAGAATGACTCATTCGCACGACTGAACTTTCAGTCGTGCGTATGAATCAAACACATAACTCAGTCGCATGACTGAACCATGCTAATGGCTCAGTCGTACGACAATATACTGAAAAACCTATAAATACCACATAATTTGTGGAAAAACTTAACACTTCAAATATTATCATACCCTAGCCGTCCAGAGAGTCCCAGTTTGTCCATCCAATCCTGATCGATTTCAACTCGTTCTTAACGTTTTCTTAATCGTTAGATCGATCAGGTTGTATTTCTCACTGATTGGATCGCCAATCAAATAGAATTCCGTGCTATTTGATTTGGTTTCACGTTGAATCAGTTAGTACTCCGTACGTACACGGTCCTAACAAGTGGTATTAGAGCTTTGGCTCATGATTCTTCATGGATTCAATTGGTGTTCTTGTTAAAAGTAACGTTTTAATTCAAAAGATCGGTGTTTTTTATTCAAAGGTGGTTTTGAAGTGTTCTTGATTCAAAAGTTTCAAACTTTTTGTCGTACGACAGATTAGGGCTTGTGAAAAATCATTTTTGGTGTCAAAGTGTCCAAAGTTTTGAATTTTTCATCCACAGCAGCTTCAGTCGTACGATTAGCACAATCGCACGACTGAATCCTAATCGTACCATTCAACCGCATGACTAGACTTCGTCACGCTGCTCATTCGCACAATTAAGCTAACCCACACGATTGAACTCATTCACATCCCTCAATCGCACGATTGAACTCAATCGCACGATTGAACTCAATCGCACGATTGAACTCAGTCACACGATTGAACTCAGTCGCTCTCTCCAATCGCACGATTGAACTCAGTCGTACTCTTCAATCGCATATTTGATTTTGTCATATACTAAATTTTTCAAGTTTGAAACCATGGACGATCAGAACTCTGCGTTTACTGCTGGGAAGGACTCACGTATCCAGAATCTACTAATTCTGGAAAATGAGATTGGGAATCATAACAAACCACCGAAACTGTTCACTTTGGATGAATACCCTAATGGAAGCAACGGTTTGAAATCTATCTGAATGGTGTTGATCCTAATCTCTGGACAGCCATTGAGACTGGTTATACTATACCAGCTGGTGCTAATAGGGTAAAGTTGACTTTAAGTGGTATGAATGAGGTACAAAAGGTTTGCACACAATGCTGAGAAGAAAGCTTATGCTTTGTTGACTCAGTCAATTCCTAAAGACATCTTCCATCAGTTTTCAGAACATAAGCAAACTAAGAAGTTATGGGAGGCTCTTGAAAAGAGATATGATGGTAATGCAACCTTGAAGGCGCTGAAGGCTAAAGCTCTCAAAAAGGAATTTGATAACTTTTTACCAATAGGAAATGAGAGCTTAAATGATATCATTGATATATTTTATCATCTGATGAGTGAGCTGCATACTCATAGTGTTACTACATCAATGGAGGATAAAGAATCAAGTTTTGCTGATGGTCTTCCGGATAAATGGGATCCGTTTGTGTCTAACCTGAGGCAGAATGGTACTTTTACAACTTTAGACATCAATGATTTCATCTTGAAGTTAAGGGAGGAGGAACTATGATTGAAATACAAGTCAAAGAAAGGATCTTACACTCAGAATCCTTCACTCTATAATGTTACTCCTAACCCAGTTTCATCCGGAGCACCTCTTCAGACAGCTTTTGTTTTCAACACATCTGGAACTTCTCAAAGTAGCTCTTTAGGAAGTGATTCATCAGGTTCATCTAGAACCCAATATACTATTCCTGACTCTAATTCCACCAAGCTGAAGACTGAGAATTTGGGGAATGTTACTGTTGAAGTAGCAAAAAAGCATATGGATCTTCTCACTACAGTGGTACACTCTTATGATGGTTTAGTTGCAGGTAAGATCGGAAATTGTCATCTAGCCAATGAAGATTATGAGCAGGTAGATGAAATTGATTTGGAAAGAATGGATATCATGTGGGCCTTAGCCAGTGCTGTTAGAAGGGCTAAGAAGTTTATGAAGAAGACGGGGCAGAATCTGGTTACTACCAAAGACACAACTTTTGGTTTTGATAAAACCAAACTTAGTTGCTTCAACTGCGGTGAAAAGGGTCATTTCAAAAGAGAGTGCTTGAAACATAAAAAGACCAGACATGGTAACCCCTTCTCATCGATCAACAATCAAGACAAGGAAAAGAAAGTTGCATCAACAAGTCAAGATTCTAAGGCATTGGTTGCTTAGGGAGATGAAGGACAGGTTTGGTCCTTCATATTTATGTCAGATGTAGACGCTAATGTGGCAATGGTACAAGATCTTGATGATGGGACAGCAAGTGAAGGAGATATCATAGCTAACTATGCAAGTTCAGAAGTTGAAGAAACTATGGATGTCGTGGATCACTTGGTTGAAGAAGAATTGACTGCTACTAGCACGGAATCTCCTGTCTTTGAGGAATTTAAGTCTGCATTTATGGCTGACACTTCTAGCTCTGCACAGGTAGATTCTAAAGATGAACTATTTGATAAACATGCTTGTGTTAAATGTAATAAGTTTCGTGAAAGCATAGACTTAAAATTTGCTAGGTTGTTAGATCACAATGACAGTCTAGTAAAGGATCTGAAATCATGCACTGAAGCTAACAGAGTTTTAAAACAAAATGAAAGCAACTTTAAAGAAAAACTTGATTTATTAGGTAAGCAACTTAGGGAAACTGAGGTTGTTGCCTTAAATCAAGCAAATGACATTAAGTTCTATTTATCAACAATAGAGGAAACTAACAAAGAAAAAGCTATTTTGCAAGTTGAAATTGAATCGTTAAATCAAAAACTTCACAGTCTAGCTAGTTCCTCTCACATAGTTCAGAACTTAGTAAAAGAAAGAAGCAACGGGGAAGGGCTTGGTTATAAATAAGTGCCACCACCACATGCGATCCTTTTGAATACAAAATGTCAACCTATAAATAATAACCCTATCAAGGATCATGTGGTGACGAACCCTCTAGTCAGTGATCCAGATTCCACAGATAAAACTGTGCAATCTGTTACTGAACAAAAGGTATCTAGTTCTGGCACTACAGATGGGTTGTCACTGAAAACAGGGATGATGTAAATTGCAGTGCTACTCTTAGGTTGGGTTCAAAAGTTCATGCCTTAAAATCTAAAAATAATGCACCAACTCAGTCCAGAACTACTCAACATCTGAATCTCAACAAAATGAAAATAAAATATAATCAAAATGTCAAACAAATAAAATTTGTCAAAGAAGGTCAAAAAACCGAAAGTTGAGAAGAAAGAGACTAGTCCTAGATCCAACTATCCCCCACACAACAGATCTACCAAACCTGTTGAGGGAAGATCCTATTATAGTTGTGGAGAACGAGGACATATTTCTCCTAATTGTCCTTACTATCATACACATAGAAGAAAAATTGAACTTGTTCATGAAAATAAACCTAGATTTTCTAAAACAAAATCGAATACTCCTCCGAAATACCAAAAACAACACAGACAAGTTCCTGGCAAAGTTGTGTTAACTGCGGTAAAACCTAGGGATGAATGTAAAACAAAAGTTCAAACTATAAACCAGTCATCTGTTTATCACAAACAGGCCTTACACAAAACTGGTTTATGGCAAGCAAAATAAACGAGTGTGTCTGAGAGTGAGTACAAGATGAAGAAAGATGGGTCTTCATCTTCCGAAGGATAGTGGGTGGAGTTTGTAATGTGTGATGCCTCTTGGAAACCCAAGCCAGTTAAGGCTTGGGTCCCACTCCTGAACTAATCATTTCCATTCTTGTGCAGGTTGTCCGCTACAGCTCTATCACTAACACCTGGATTATTGATAATGGGGCATCCAGGCACATGACCGGGAATCTGTCTCTCCTTTTCAATGTCAAACAAATCAAAGGGGGACACGTATCTTTTGTGGGAAATAAAGGAGGTTATATCACATCTCAAGGTGAAGTGGGTAATAAGAGAGTGAAGTTTGATAAAGTCAACTATGTTCAACAAATAGAGAACAATTTACTCTCAGTTTCTTAAATCTATGACAAGGGCTTCAAAGTTGTATTCGATAATAAGAAATGCTACATTCTGATGGAAGGATTATGTTATCCCTGAGGAGAAAGTTCTAATGTCAGCTTCAAGATATAACAACCTGTATGTCTTGGATATATCAAAAGCCTTCACAACTGAGTCCACTGCTCAGTGCTTCTTGTCTAAAGCCACCGAGAGGGATTCTATTTCTTGGCACAGGAGAATGGGTCACATCAATCCTAGGAAGATGAATTATTTGGTTCAAAATAATCTGGTTGAAGGTGTAACAGTCAAGAACTTTTAGCTTCCAGATTTCTGTGTGTCGTGCAAGAAAGGGAAACAGACAAAGAAACCTCACAAATCTAAGAAAGTTCATTCTATTGAGATTCCATTGGAGCTTTTGCATATGGATCTATTTGGCCTTGTAACTACTAAAAGCATTGCAGGAGATTGGTACTATTTTGTAGTCATTGATGACTACTCATGATTTTCCTGGGTTATGGTTCTTAAAGCCAAGTCAGAGACATTTGAGTCATTCAAATATTTAGTTATTACTCTGGAGTCTCTGTATAAGCTGAAAGTGAGAAAAATACATTCAGACAATGGCACAGAATTCAAGAATCAGTGGATGGAGGCATTCTGCCGAGAGAAAGGGATTGTTCATCAATTCTCTTTTGCTTACACTCCACAGATGAATGGAGTTGCTGAACGCAAAATTCAAAGCTTGATTGAAACTGTGAGGACAATGTTGGCATATTCGAAGCTGTCAATTCAATTCTGGAACGAAGCAGTGGCTAATGCATGCTACACACTCAATCGGGTCTTAGTGGTTAAACGTCATGGTAAAACTTGTTATGAGTTGCTCCAAAAGCGTAAACCGAATCTGGAGTATCTAGAACCATTTGGAGCTCCTTGCATGCTGTTAAAGAAGACTCATACTGGAAAGTTTAGTGAGAAGGTAGAGGAAGGCATCTTCCTTGGATACAATATGCCAAACAAACGGGTTTATAACAACTCTACTGGTCAAGTTGAAGTGTGGTGTAATGTCAATGTTCAAAGATACACCACCCCACTTACTGGAAAATTTCCATCATTCTTTTTCGACTATGATGGATTTTTCAAGTCCTTCAATCTTCCTCCTGTCTATTCCGTTGACAAGGTGGCTGATCAAATAATGTATGACGTTCTGAACACTCCTAATCTAGACTCAAGCACTACTGCTCCAATCGATGGTACTTCTGGGGATTCATAGGTAGATCTAGAAGTCAGTGATCACTCCTCAGATGATGAGGAGATTGAAATGAGAATATGAGCAATGACGAATCTGTCAGTCCAGATGAAAGTACACCAGTCATAGATGAACCAGTGATTCCTAACCCTGATAATGAAGTATTCGTTCCTACAACTCCAGTGACAAGGATTAGTGTTAATCATCCCCCAGACAACATCATAGGAGATCTTCTCTCAGGTGTTTAGACAAGAAATCAGTTGTACACAGTTGACTATGCAGCAGTGATGGAAAAGGGGTACATACATGATGGGGCATATAAGTGTTTTGTTTCTCAAGTCGAGCCCAAGTATGTTAGTGATGCCTTGAAAGATGAGGCATGGGTAAATGCAATACAAGAAGAACTTTTGCAGTTTAAAAAGCTAGGTGTTTGGACACTAGTGGACAGACCCAAGGGGGCAAAGGTGATTGGCACAAAATGGGTTTTTCATTGCAAGAAAGATGACCAGGGGGTCATCATTAGAAACAAGGCACGGTTAGTAGTTCAAGGGTTCAGAAAAGTTGAAGGCGTGGACTATAATGAGGTATTTGCACCAGTGGCTAGGATGAAAGCAATTAGGATCTTCCTAGCCTATGCATCCTACATGAAGATCAGGGTGTGTCAATTGGATGTGAAAAGTGCATTTCTACATGGTGAAATCCGTGAGACAGTATATGTCAGTCAGCCAGAAGGTTTCAAAGATCCTTATCATCGAGACAGAGTTTATAAATTGGACAAGGCTTTGTATGGGCTACATCAAGCCCCTCGAGCCTCGTATGATAAGCTCTCCACACACCTGCTGAAATATGGCTTTCAAAGGGGAGATTGACTGCAAGTTATTCATCAGAGAAAAGTATGGTGATTTACTACTGGTTCATATATATGTGGATGACATAATCTTCGGTTCTAAAAACGAAGCATTGTGTAAAGAATTTGAATCGGTGATGAAAGCTGAATTTAAAATAGAGTGCCATGGGAGAGATGAAGTTCTTTCTAGGATTATAGGTGGATCAGACATCAAATGGAATCTTTCTACATCAGAGAAATACACGGGGGACATTTTGAAGTGCTTTGATATGGAAAATGTAACAATGGCTGGTACCCTTCTTACCACGAACCATGATGTGGCACCTGATGAAAATGGGAATTTAGTAGATGCCACCATGTATCGTGGAATGATCGGATCTCTAATGTATCTCACAGCTTTTCATCCTGATATCATGTACGCAACGTGTCTCTGTTCCCGATATCAGTCAAAGCCAAAAGTAAATCATCTGATTGGGGTGACGAGGATCTTTGGTTATCTGAAGGGTACTCCAACACTCGGGTTATGGTATCCTCATGATGATGACTTTGAACTTACAGCATATAGTGACTCAAACTATGGTGGATGCAAGATGAACTACAAGTCGACATCTGCGGGGTGTTAGTGTTTTGGAAGGCGGTTAGTCACCTGGCAATGTAAGAAGCAGACGTTTGTTGCTCTGTCAACATGTGAAGCTGAATATGTTACTACTGCAAGTTGCTATTCTCAAATCATCTGGATTCAATAGCAAATGCGAGACTACGGTTAGCAATTTACTAACACTACTATCTTTGTTGATAATTCTGCTGCTATAGCTATAACTAAAAATCCGGTCAACATCTAAAAACCACACATCGGCATTAAATATCACTTCATATGTGATTGTTTTGAAAAGCATTTAATCGATGTAATTAAAATTAACACGGATTTTCAACGCGTCGACCTCTATACAAAAGCTTTTGATAAACCAAGATTTTATTATCTATTAGAGGTTAACAGCGTAAAGAAGAAAGAGGATGTGATTCCGGAGGAGTCAAGTTCATAGGCCATCTATATGTTTCTTAGTTTAATTTTTCTGTCAAAATTATTTTCTTTTATTTTATTTTCTGTATTAAAAATATCAAAAACTCAAAAATATTTTCTGTTTAAGAATTTTAGGGGGAGAATGTTTATGTTTCAGTATTTAGTACTTAAAAAAAAGGCGGGCAGGTAAGCTGAAAAGCAATAAAATCAAATCAACGAAATTGATTCAGTACAATGGAAAATGATAGTACACAGGCATCTTATTGTTTGGGACACCAAAAGGAACTTTAGCTTTGCAAAGTTATATGAAAGTCAAAGAAAAATTATAAGTCTGAGAAGTCAAAGCCTAATAAGTTGAAAAATAATAGTAAGCTAGTCTGTTACTGTGGTTACATGGAGAAAGTAGATTTAGGGGTTGCAAGTTCATTATATGATGTGTCGGTAGATTCAACACAATAGATTAGTAGACATCATTGGTGAATCACGCAAATTAAATCATTCAACAGGTTGTGAGTTCCCATCTTATCCCTGGTCTGCACAATCAATAATTTTCCAATAAGGGGTGAAGAGCAAAGAGAAAGCCACAAATATGTGCGAATGACCAAAACTATGAGCAAAGCACATGACAAATGTGAAACACAATCAAGTTAATGAAAAATGTCGTTACTGCATTAAACTAATTATAAAAATGCTCTAACAAGAAGATAGGTTGTGTGTCTCTATAGTGTGCGATGGCACTGACCTAAGGATAAGCATAACCTATATATTCTAAGAACTCATTGTTGTTTGCGCTCTCTGCTGTGCGATGGCACTAACCTGAGGCTTAGCATCTCTTTGAAAGCTCTTAGAATAGTTTCTTCTTGACAAAAACCCATAGACTGCTCAAAATCTCCTGAGGAAGGTTGATTACCATATAAGTGTGGGATCCATAAATGTCTGTTTACTTGATACACCTAATTAATCACCAATGTGTGTCAAAAATCTGTGTATGGATTTATGTGGACAAATATACTAACAATCATCATGGCTACATCTCCCGATGGTCAAAATCAATATGTGCTACATAACAGCTCTAGCATGATTTCATGTTAGTGCCTTTGACTCTTAGATGAAAGAGATAAAGTGTAATGTATATTTAATGCTATTTGTTTTTTATATAAATATAAAAGGTCCGAAATGATTATGTTTTATGCCTGTCTGATTCCATATGAGTCTTTCTAGAAATGATGAAAATGTTTGAAGCTGTTCTGCTCAGGGGGAGAAATCGTTTAAATGATATTTAAAAGGTTTCAACACTCCTCAAATGAAAAACACAAAAATATGTCTTGTTTTAGTTTATTTTAAGTTTTTCCTGCTTTAGTTATGTTTGTATTGAGTCGATGTCGGACTATGTAACCAGACTGAACTCTGTGAATGACACATAATGAACCGAACGTTAACTGTGAGAAGCTTGTTTTTGAAAGATAAAAGGATCACGTCTGAGGTGATCAAAAGGTTTTCAGTTAAAAGGATCACGTCTGAGGTGATCAAAGGTTTTCAGTTAAAAGGATCACATCTGAGGTGATCAAAAGGTTTTTCAGTTAAAAGGATCATGTCTGAGATGATTAGTGGTCATAATGTCATTTATCAAAAATAAGTAGGCCAAACGAAGTCAAATCCATAAGTATGGCCCAATCGCATAATTGGATCATAAGTACGAGCCAATCACACGATTGGACCATAAGTATGAGTCAATCGCACGATTGGACCATAAGTATGGTCATATCACACGACTGGACCACAAGTATGGCTCAATCGCACGACTAGACCATGAGGATGGCCGAGTCGCACGATTGGCAAACTTTGTATAAACCAATCGTACGATTGGTTGAATGGGTATAGGTCAATCGTACGACTGAACCTCAGTCTCACATATGAACCATGCGTATGGGTCCAGTCGCACGACTGAAACTCAAATCAGTATAAAAAGGGGGTTCAGTCGGTCGTAACCCTACACTTTATTTCAAATTCTCTCTAAACAACCGACTACCCAATGACCCCTTTTCAAATTTTTCGTGTGATTTCCATAGATTTCCTGTTGCTAATGGATACACATTCATCTACAGGTACAATGAGGATGAAATCAAGACACATGATAACGTTAAAAGAATCTAAAGTATCCGAATGATTTAAGACTAAAACCTAACTAAATGAATCTAAAATTGGACCTTTAAATGGACTTAAAAGTGAACTTAAAAGATAATAGGTGTAACACCAAGTCTTGGCGCGTCAAATGAATCTAATCTTGATGTGAATATGACTGTTTTGACAAAGATTCAAAATCTTGGACTCATACAGTATGTTTGCGACTGGACATATTGATGAACTTTAGTCGCACGATTGAGCCAGACGCATGATTCAATCGCACGATTGAATCAATCGGTGACTCAGTCGCACGTCTGACTCTACCGCATGTCATGGCACACGACTAAGCTCAGTCGGAAGCTCAATCGTACGACTGAGCTCAGTCGTATGGTTCAATCGTACGATTGAACCAGTGTGATATGATCTGTTCAAACTCAAAGTTTCTTTTTTTGTGAACGGGTCTAACATGTTTGTTGCTTGTGTTGCAGTGAAATGGCTGATAGATAGACGATGAGTACTAAGCACAACATATGTGCTTATCTCAACAGACTTACCGGAGTACCACAGAGTTTGTTGGGATTATCGAGTTCCTATGAAGATCCAGGATATACCGAGCTATATTGACTCCCTGCACTCCTTCCGCTCTCTACCGCAGGCATTCTGGGAGAATGCTATTGTAGACAGATCTGTCAAGCCATTCAGGATCAGGAGCTCTATTTTTGTACAAGACATAGACATCAGGGAGGATGATTTGAGGAGAGTATTGGATTTGGGAGATGATATGGATTGTCCCACCAAGCTACATCCCATGACGGTTAGGGGATGCTTTCTACGGATTAAGTACGCCGTGACATTAATGCCTACGTGCTTAACAAGAGCAACATGTGCCCACCTTTCAAATATTTGGCACATATGATTCTGAAGTGCATTGCCTCATGACGCGATGGTTTTGACGAGATGAGCGATCAGATTCAAAACGCGTTTGTTGCGTTAGTGCTCAACCACCCATTTAGTTTCTCCAAGATTTTCTTCAATTACATGAGGGAGAACATCAAGGCAAAAGGGAAGAAGGGTTTTTGCATGTATCCCCGGTTTCTACAGCTGATCCTCAACGAGAAGCTACCTAACCTGCCTAAGCTTAAGGATGATGAGGTGTCATTGGAGGTGATGGATGACATGACTCTAGGCTGGATGATGGTATATCGGGGAAAGCAGGTTAAGCCCCCAGTGAGAAGGTTTTTCGGCCATCTAGCTAATGTTGATTATGTAGCGCCGGCCAGGAAGAAGTGGCGCCATGATGATAGCGACTCTGATATTGAGCATGTCGTGATTCCTGATGATAACGAGGATGATAATGATGATGACCAACATAAGGGTCAAGATGGTGGAGATGAGGGCTCAAGTAAACCCAGAGCCTGTGACACAGCTACTGTCCAACCACCCTCATATCGGGGTAGTTCATCAGTGGTTGGTGGATACGAGCAAGCTGCCATCCACCAGGACTTCCTGATCAGTGAGGATATCAGGAATTTTGATCTAGATGATGAATCTGAGGAGGAGCCTCTAGTGAGACAGGTCGTAGTAAGTGGGTAGCCACCGAGAAGGGAAAGGAGGTGGTTGGCACCCGCAAGGCTGGGTCAAAGGGTGTCGATACTGAAGAGAGTGATCCATCTTATACACCTGACCGCCCATTAGCCCAGGGGGAGCCCTAATTGCTAAGGGGTCTAGGAGGAAGAGAGTGGCTCAACCCCATGGAAAGAAGGGGAAACGCCAAAAGATCATCTTATTGAGTTCTTCCACCACCACTGCTACTACCACCACCACATCCACTACCACCATCACAGCCATGACCACCGATATACCTACCACCACACTTACACCCACATCTTCCTCACCCTCAATACCCAAAACCACACCTCCACAATCTATTCCTATTCCCACACCCATATACACCACATCTACAACCACCCCAACTATTCCCCAAGCCGGAACATCCACCCAAATCCCACCTCCACAGGGCACTACTTTACCCACTGTTAGGTTAGAGGAATACCTGGCGAGCCTTAGCAGGCTAGTGCTCAAGCTGTTGGCGACGGATGATCTTCGTGCTAACCAAATGAGCCAACTGATAGCCGTTAATGCAGCACAGGGCAAGCAAATCTCCAAGCTAAATGAGAAGAATGAAGTTTATGAGAGGGCTTTAGTTCGAGCTCACAAGGCCCTACAAACTCAAAATGAGCTAGTGCTGGCATCTGCCAAGAGGATCGAGGGATTGGAGAAGAAGAATAAGAAGATAATGTTAAGTCTGAAAGGAAAGAAGGAGGAGCCTCTAAAGATAAAAGGAGATGTAGATGATGATGGTGATGATGATGATGATTCTAGTGATGATGAATCAGAGGATGAAGGTGATGAGGAGGAAGCTGGTGAGAGTGGAGAGAAGAAAAACAAAGATGATGATGAGGAGGACGAACCTGAAGGTGATGCTAACGCGTCAGCCTCAACTCAATTAGCGAGGGAGAGGCGTACTAAGAAGAACCAGGATCAAGGAACCTCATCCTCAGCTCCTCAAGCTGATGAGCCTCAAGTTCAAGAGAAAAGTAATGATTAAGAAAGTTTATGTATTTTGAATTTTTTTTGTAAATTGAACTTTGTACTACATTAATGTAAATAATGATAATTTATGTTTAATGTCTTGATTATTCATTAATATGTGATTTGTTTATTGTTCTATCAAACAAATGAAACTCAACAGGCCGATGAGCACGATGTCGCTCCCCTTCAGCAAATTAAGACTCAACTTATAATGATTATTGATTTGCAAGGGATTGTAAGATGGTCTATGAGTTACACTCCAGAAGAAGGGGAGATTATACATGATCTATCTGATGAACAGCTCACAGAGATGTTCAGACTCAACCCATATGAGATAGTTAAAGAGGCTCCTAAAGTAGATGTTGTTAGTGATGAGGAGTTACAAGGAGTGGATGATATAGGGATAGAGGATGTCACGTCAGATCATTATCCTCAGTACACTGACTTTGATGGAAATGTTATTCCAGACTTGGGTGAGACATTTGTCAGTGATGCATTCGACAAGATCGATGAGAAAGCGATTGAGAAAGAAGAGGCAGAAGGTAAAGCTCAAGCTGCTGATGTTGATCTAGAACTAAGGAAAGCTGAATGGGCTGCATGTTTAGCAGAGGTGAAAGCTCAGAGAAAACCTCTAAAGCAAAATGCCTACACCAAGCTGTACAAAGTTAAGAGACATCAGAAGGTGTCAGGCAAGATTATCAGCTGGGCTTACTTTGCGGACTTAGATGTTTATGCCGTGAAAAGGGAGAAAGGGATCGAGTACTTCAGATATCCACATGATCTGAAGACTCTCCCAGGATTCGAGTTAAACAGACTGGCATGCCTAGATCTGCTATATGCCAACGCAAGGAAAATGTCAGGATGGTTTGAGATGGCATTAAAGAAGGAATAGCACACGAGATGGGTCAACTTCAAACCCCAACAACTTAGGCGGTTTCTTCATAAAACTGAGGTTGACTCGATCTCTGGAAGAAGGAAGGTGGTGTTGAAGTGGAGACTTCTAAAGACAATGTCAAAGATTCCATTAAGGGAAATGCCACAGGATTTCACACCTCACTTCAAGTGGTGGTATTATGATTGGAGGACGGGGGAAGCAGTTATTGTTTTGAATAGAGACGGAAAGATTGAGACAATCAGGGTATTCGACCCAATGTGGCTTACTAACTTGTCAGCAGACGATGTTTATACCTTATACAAGTGGCCACTGTTTTATGATACACAAGACATTGTACAAGCTCTTTAGTTCCAACACGTCATACGACTCTGTTTTGCATTTGAGATTCATGCTAGAGTCACCAAAGAGGATAAGTACAAGAAGTTTCAAGAACATGTGAAAAGTGTTAGACAATAGGGTAAACTAGGTCCAAGGGGGAGTTTGTTGATACACGATGTCCCTAGTTTATGTACTTAAATGTCTATGTCTTTCATTTCTTACATATGTGTAATGCAAGAACTTAATGTAATGAGATATATGTGTTTGGATGTTTATTTACTGTTGATTATATCATATTCTTATAGTATTTATTATTACACATATGAATGAACAATATATATAGGTTTGAGGTTGTTGTGCATAGCTCTGAGTCGAGAATGATTCAGAAATGTGTTCGACTTTGTCTTGTGGTTATTCATGCTAATGGACCATGCTCATGGACCAGACGCATGAATGGACCATACTTATGGATCAGTCACACGACTGAACCAGGTGACTGGATCAGTCGCACGACTAAGACATAAGAATGACTTAGTCGCACGACTGAACTTTCAGTCGTGCGTATGAATCAAACACATGACTCGGTCGCACGACTGAACCATGCTAATGGCTAATGGCTCAGTCGTACGACAACATACTGAAAAACCTATAAATACCACATAATTTGTGGAAAAATGTAACACTTTGAATATCATCATACCCTAGCCGTCCAGAGCGTCCCAGTTCGTCCATCCAACTTCAAAGTTCGTTCCTGGTCGATTTCAACTCGTTCTTAACGTTTGCTTAATTGTTAGATCGATTAGGTTGTCATTCTCACTGACTGAATCGTCAATCAAATAGAATTCCGCACTATTTGATTTGGTTTCACGTTGAATCAGTTAGTAATCCGTACGTACACGGTCCTAACAAGTGGTATCAGAGCTCTGGCTCGTGATTCTTCGTGGATTCGATTGGTGTTCTTATTAAAAGTAACGTTTTAATTCAAAAGATCGGTGTTTGATTTGGTTTCACGTTGAATCAGTTAGTGCTCCATATGTACACGGTCCTAACAATCCCAGAAAGTGATCGGAATTTTAGCATTCGCTAACATATATCGTGCAGCCTCAATCAGCGTTGTATTCTTCCTTTCAGCAACTCCATTTTGTTGAGGAGTTCTGGGAGCACTGAACTAATGAGCTATTCCTTTCTCTGCACAAAACATGTCAATATTAGCATTTTTGAATTTCATACTATTATCACTTTTTATTATCTTCACTTGTGATCTAATTGATTTTCAACTTTAATGATAAATTCTTTTAGTAATTCAGCCGTTATAGATTTAGCATTCAAAAAGAAAACCCATGAAAATCTTGTATAATCATCAATGATAACTAAAAAATATGATTTTCTTCTAATACTCTTGACATTGGTTGGTATAAAGAGGTCCATGTGCAACATCTGGAGTGGTTTGGAATTTGAGTTTATCGGCTTGGTCTTATAAGACGCTCTATGTTTCTTTCCCTTCAAACATGCTGAGCAGTGATCAGTAGTTGCAAACTTCTTAGATGGAAGTCCAATAACATGATTTCCTACTATAAGCTTGTTCATGTTCTTGAAATTTGAATGCCCTAGACGTCTATGCCAAAGCTGACTTTCATCATTTGATGCTTTAGCAATAAGGCAAATTGTTTCTGTTGATGGATCAACTTGAGACATATCTGTTAGGACCGTGTACGTATGGAGTACTAACTGATTCTTCGTTGTACCAGATCAAATAGTGCGGAATCCTATTTGATTGGCGATCCAATCAGTGAGAACGAAATCAAGATCAATCCTAACGATTAGAAAACGTTATGAATTGAGTCGGAATGATCTGAAACGCTCTATGAAGTTGGAATGGTCGAACAACACGTTCTGGGTCGATTAGGGTTTCTAGTATTCGAAGTGTTCCGTTTTT
>BJCO01829836.1:0-11819 GCA_018326465.1 Flaveria floridana | reverse complement strand
CAACCATATACACAGCTTAACATATTCAAGAATTGATCCGTACCAAGCAAAACTTACCGAAACGGAGTTAGCTTAGTCGATTTGGCAAGAACAGTGTGTTTGGGTTCGAAAGGGAACAAGGGGTGGAAGTATAGCAGATAAAATCTGCTTCTAACACCCTTAACCGCCTTATTTATTCTACAAACCTATTTTTAGCCGACATACTCGATCGCACGATTGGACCGTTCGCACGACTCAATCGTACGACTGAGCCCATACGCCCACCATTTGTGCGATTGAGCTTCATTCGCACGTTTGGCATGCGATTGAGGTTCATTCGCACGCATGTTGTGCGACTGAACACTAATCCTAATAAATAAATAAATATTAAACTTTCTGGATGTTACATCTAATATATTAAAAAAATAATAAAAAATAAAAAAATCTAAATGAAAAAAAATTTATAAGATATCAGACTATTAGCTAAGTCAGTGAAACCAGTCATTTTTTTATGTGTGTTCATTGGACTAACCATCAAAACTTGTAATAACAACAACTTCTCATAATATTTACTAAAGTAGAAAGTCTAAGTTACAAATCATTTAGAAGGTCAGCTAATTAACAATAAACATCAAAAAAGTACATGTAAATATTTTATAAACTACTCACACCAACAAATAATAAAAAATCAATAAGGAACACAAACTTGGAGATTAGTTGTGATTTTTTTAAATTGTTTATATAATTGCAAAAGCAGAAAGTGACTATGCGTCGTTCGTTATTCACACAACAACATAAACCAAAAATTTAAAGAGCAACGAATTATAAAAAGTGAATTAGGGATTTTAATTTTTCATCGTTGTTTGTTCGACTTCAAGTGATTTCAATGGTATGTGAGATGTTGTAGGTGGTGTTGAAGATGACTGGCATTGAGCTATCAAATAAAGGGGGATGCTGGATTTAGGGGTGTTGAACATAAGAGGAGCACAGGTTCGCTGACTTACCCACCGGTCCAATATCTTTTAATTTTATTTTTTATAAAAAAATAATTAAAAAAATTATATATTAGATGTGAAAAGAAAATGACAAAAATGAAGCTAATGTGAGAGATACATAACTAAATTAACTGTACATTTAACTGAAAGTTAGTGTAAATGACAATAGGTGTGCATATATTTTAAAAAAAAACATTGGATGTAATTATGAAAATTAAAGGACATATCATGTAATTTCCTATATTAATAAAGAACACAATTTGTAATTTACTCTATTTTTCAATTGAAGTACAATATTTATATATTTTATAATATTATATCTAACTTGTTTAATTATATATAGAATGATACGTAAGTATATACATATGATGCATTAATATACACATAGTTACATAACTAAATATGTTTATGAATGATAAACCAATACAATCTTTACTATAATGGTAAAAAAATCTCTATATATAATAAATGAAAGAAGGTTAGGCCACGTGGTAAGATTTTAAACATTGTGTAGCCACATGTCATCTTAATAGCATATGATTGTCACGTGTTAAATTCTTAGTAATATGATTTAAAAAAGAATCTCATGAAACATATTTAAGCAATATTTAATGTCAAATTAAACAGTATTTCAAAATTAAGATGTAAAATTTAATGATAATAACTTCAATTTTTAATTTAATCTTCAATTCACTCCGAGATTTTATCTAAAAATAACTAACTAAATTAGTCAGGATTTAAAATTTAAAACTTACAAATTAAAATTCCAATAATAATAATATATCCAAGATTTTTGGGTTATAATTTCAGATTTTGAAAATGTTTTATATTGGAACAATAAATGTATAATATTTACTTGCATTATATAACACTAGGTTAGATACTCGTGTGTTACACGGGTTGAAATAAAAAAGAATATTATATATATATATATATAATCTAATATATGTTTTAGATAACATATCAATAAAATTATTACATATAACAAAGATATTTAATTAATAAACAATAGTATGAAAAGAAAAAAAGATTATATTATTAATAAATATCCATAAATCTCTTTACATATCTTTTTAAAATATTTTAGTTTTAACAATGCTTAACTACAAATTAAATTATATTTTAAAAGATTATATTTTAATAATTTTAACTACAAAGATATTTAATTAATAAACAATAGTATGAAAAGAAAAAGAAGATTATATTATTAATAAATATCCATAAATCTCTTTACATATCTTTTTAAAATATTTTAGTTTTAACAATGCTTAACTACAAATTAAATTATATTTTAAAAGATTATATTTTAATAATTTTAACTACAAAGATATTTAATTAATAAACAATAGTATGAAAAGAAAAAGAAGATTATATTATTAATAAATATCCATAAATCTCTTTACATATCTTTTTAAAATATTTTAGTTTTAACAATGCTTAACTACAAATTAAATTATATTTTAATAATATTAAGTCTCATTAAACTATTCTTAATAAAATGTTATTTATTTATATAAATAAATTATCTTTATTAGTATGGTATTACATGAGAGTTATTAAGTAATCTTTTTTAAAGTTAAAATGTTACTATAATTGTAATTTATTGTGGTGATAACACATGAACAATCTTAGGTGGCGTCTAGGTGCCGATGACGTGCATATGCTAGAAAATAGCCATGTGTCACATAGAAATTTTGTTTTATTAGATTAGATTATATAATTATTTTATTTATATATACAACAACTTTTTTTTGTTTATCGTTCTTTCACCATTAAATACATTTAATAATTTATAGGAAATGACTTATTGTACGATAAAAAGTACAAGTATTATGCATAAAAAACTTATTTTATTTCTCCATTATACACACAATCATTATTCTCAACCCATTATCCATTCAATTACAATATTACGTACACTTGGATTTAAAAAAAATAAGTTTTTAATGATAAACCTTAATATTAAAATTTTTTGTACTACGATTAAAACCTCACTTCATTCATTTTTATTTGTATTTGTTGGTTTATACGTTAATGATAAATTATCAAATTATATTGCTTAACAGGACATTATCAGTATTATAAGTAATTTTTTTAAAAAATCTTAACTCATCACACAATGTGATTATACAATCAAAGTTCGTGTGATTTATTTATGGAGGAAACCAATGTATAACAATTTGATAAAAACTTACTCTATTAAGTTTATTGTGATTGAGTAGAAGATATTATTCAACTAATTTAATTGTTATCTTATTTTTTTAATATGTATCTTATAAAACATATCTTCTGTATATCTTTAGCTTTTATATTTTTAATTACAAGGCATTATAATACATAAAACATTATAAAAAGATGGTTTCTTAAGTTTGAGAAGTTGTAATATTGTATCTGATCAAATATTTGTATACAAAAAAGTTTTAGGAAATTCGTAAACAGTAGTATGTTTTTATGTATTTAATGATTATATGTACTTTATATGAATACACATTTATTTTATGTTTTTTCGTATGTGTATATATTACAGACTTATTAATAGTAATTGATAATTTATATTTATATTTATTTTTACTTTGACTTTTCAACCCGTGTTACACACGGGTGGTTAGGCTAGTATACCATAAACACTTTTATGGTATCAGAGCCTTTAAGCTTGAATCAAATCCTTGCCATCGCCCATTCATTCCATTCAAACCTCAATGTCTACATGACAAGGTTATGACTATTGTGTGTTTTCTCGGTGATAACCTGATATCTTGATAATCTATATACCAACTGACGATATTTCAATCTATTGTCGAAGCTGAGTACCGAGGGGTTGCTAATGTTGTGGCCGAAGCAACTTAGCTTCTCAATATATTACTTGAACTTCATGTTTCGCTTTGTAAAGTCACAATTGTTTATTATGATAACATCTTAGCCATATGCTATCAAATCCTTTCCACTGTTCAAATCCATATTTCTCATCCGTAAAATACGAGAAACAAGTTAACCAATTAGAAGTTAGCATTTTGTTTCATGCTCTTATTATGACGTAATCGTAAACGATCAGATACGTGGATTCAAAGCTCAAAGCATTGAAGCTGAAATACTCTTCTTTATTAAACCCTATTTTGAAGAACACGATGTAGCTATACCTTCATCGGTGGTATCACTCTTAAAGCTAGATGATCGATTCGTGTTAAGTAAACAGCATGGATCGGTGAATTAGCCATTAACATTTAACTAGGATTTCATTTGTTTTTTGATTTTGATAGTTAATGTTACAACTATACTTGCAGAGCAAAAATAAAACAAGAAAAAATAACGTATATGTAAAATCATAATGCGTATGTGTAATATGTTAGTTTATATATAAGATGAAGATATAATGTATACGTAGTATCATATATACCATATATAAGGTATGTAGTATTATTATATTGCATATATGCACTTTCTTTTTTATAATACATATATATGTATCAAATAATTTTTTTATCATATTAATTTTAATATAACTATATTGTACTCAAATTAAAGATAAAAAATATTTAATTTTATAATATAATCTTTTTTAAAATAATAATAATGGTGAAGAAAAAAGTTCAAATACAAAGTGTATTTTTGCTACAAAGTGTATTTTTGCTACAAAGTGTGAGAAGACACAATGAGTCAAAAAAAACACAATGAGTAAAAAAATATACAAAAAAAATTATATCTCACAATCAAAATCGAATTTCAAAAAAGTAATTCGGAGCTTTTGTTCCCCTAGTCGTCCTCAATAAAAAAAATAAACAAAAAAATAAAAAAATAAAAAAATTAATGTTTTTTATTGTGTCATTTATAAAAGACACAATAAATTCATTGTGTCATTATGAAAGACACAATGACGTCATTGTGTCGATATAAAAGACACAATGACGTTATTGTGTCATATAATGAAAGAATAAAAAAAATTTATTTTTTTCTTATTTTTTTCTGAAAGAGGACAACAAGATGAACAAAGGCTCCAAAATGTTTTTTTAAAATTCGATTTAAATTATGAGATATAAATTTTTTTGTGACTTTTTAGCCCCATTGTGTCTTCTCACACTTTGTAGCAAAAATACACTTTGTAGAATAATCTCACCCAATGGCGAAAGCATTCTCACTAAGAAAGAGCTTTCTTTTAATTATTCCCCTATGCCCAACATATAGGGTTGCAGACGAACCGAACGAACACGAATAAGACATTTTTCGTGTTCGTTTACTAAGAAATAAATTTGTTTATGAACTATTTATGAATATTTATCGAATGAGATTCTTTGTTCGTGTTTATTCATTAAAAAATGAATATGTTTATGAACTGTTTACAAACACTTATCGAACGTAAATGAACACAAACAAAAGCAAACAAATACAAACAACTATTCATGAACATGACGAGCACAAAGAAGCCCATGAACAAAAAAAATGATCATAGATTTATTTTAGAATGAAATTTACATTTTATTATAAACATTAGGTTATAGATCCGTGTATTACACGAGGTTGTATAACATAATCTAAATAGACATGTTAAAACTCTACATATATTGAAGCGTTGGCTTGATCTTATGGAGAGTTATTGGGAATCATCAATAACTTGGATACAAGATATGCAATTTGTTCATTGAATAATTTTTATAAATAAGTCTAGTTAGATATTTTAACAATTGTTAAATTAACAGTTTAGTAAGTTGTAATACAATAAGAGCTGAGGAGACAATTGAGGGAGTTGTTGGATGCCGGATTCTGTAAGACAATTGAGGGGCTATATGGTGTACCAATGTTGTTTCAAAAGAAGCATGATGGGAATCAACTTTGTGGTGATGTCTTTTGACTTGACCAATGTACTTTTATTTTTCACCATGATGCATGGTTATTCCAGCCTTACCTGGACCGGTTTGTGGTGGGTAAGATCAAATGAGAACCCGACCATATAGTAAAAACCCTTTAATTTATTTTGATCAATTGATTTAATTTTGAAAGGACAAGATACACGATGTCATGTGTTATCACTTATTTTTATTATAGAAAATGGTATATTAGACATTTTACATATTATCCCAAAAAGTCAAATGCATATATTTAATATGGTGGTGACAAATGTCACCACCTACCATCTTTTACTTCACCCTAATTTTATATTTTTTATAAAAAAAGTTTACCCCCTTTTATTTAAAACTTTTATAATTTTTTAAGATTGTTATATTTTTATAATATATTACATCATAAATTTCTTCTCATTTTTTTTGAATTCCAATATAATCTCGAAAATTCTCAAAAAAAGATATTATTTCGTACGTTACGTATTATATTACTGTAACTTGTAGATAAATGTATGGTATGGATGTAATTTCAATGTTATGGTGATGTAACACAGTATAATATACTTAGGTACAAGTAACTACAATATGTTTATTTGAATGTACAGTAAATTACATTACATTGTAATTACTTATATGGAATTACATAAAAGAAACATATATAAAAACAACAAAAATAAAACCTTACGAAATGGGTTCAAATCCTTTGTTTTTAAAACTTTTATAGCTTTTTTATAATTTTTATAAAGATTTCACCATTAAATTCATCATATTTTTCTCTCTATTTTTTTATAAAGATTGCAATCGTTATAAAAAAATAAAAATATATATATACATACATATATATACATATATATACATATATATATATACACACACACACACATACATATACACATATATATACATATATATAGTGTATTAACAATAGAAAAACTCAAAATTAAACTTTAGGATTACAATATGATATAATTCACACTTTGTTTTCTTCGATGTAATTCACATGCAAGTTCTAGTAGATCATTTTGACTTTGAAGGTTTTATGCAATAAAAAATAGATTTTGGTTTAGTTTTTTTGGTTATTAATAATATAAACTTGTAATTGTTTGGCAGGAAACAAACCTTAATTATGTAAAAAGTGTTGGGCTATTTGTTGATGCTTTTGATTCGGCACCTGAAATGTGCAAGAGGAATGATGATCTTTGTAGGTTGGACTCACCACCATGTTGGTGTTTTAGTCTTTTTATGTATTTTTGGTCTTTTGTAGTCCAGTGAACCTACGGGCGAACCTATAGGTTCACCCGGAAGTAGTAGTCTTAGTTTAGTCAAGTATGTTTAGATTAGTTACAGGGCGAACCTAGTAAGGCGCCCGACGAATGTGTGTCAGGTGGCTTGACAGATTCGCTCCCCAGCAAATCTGTCAACGAACCTAAAGTCTGTATATATAATGTATTGTTTTCTCATTGTAATGGATCTTTTGGCAAGTTTTCATCAAACCCTAAAGTGTGTGTGATAGCAAGAGGTTCTAGGAGCATATTTCATTCATATTTGTAGCTATATATCCTCTATTGATTGTGATTTGATCTTTATATTGCTTATTGTGTGAGATTTCATCATAGTTCATTGATTATTAGTGGGATTTGCACTTGTTATTGATCATTGCACTGTTGTTAAGATCCTCATGGACCGACAATATGGTATCAGAGCCTTAGTGCTCTTGATTGTTTGAGTTTTTAAGGGTTTTTGGTGCAAAAAACTGTTTGATTCATTTCGGAGCTGTAGATTGTGTTTTTGATATGAAAATTGATTGAGGGTTATAGTTTTTGGTTGTAAGAAGCTGTAGGATCAAGCTGATCTCAAATTGGTTGTGTTTTGGGGTTCTTTTGGTTGATTTCATGCAGAAGAAGGCTTTCTCGTATCTCAGCGAATCTACTTATTCATCAAGCGAACCTGTAGCTTCACCGAGCAAATCTACATAATTTTGTGATTTGAAGATTGTTGTTTTGTGGCCAAAGAACCTATCAGTTTTTGAAAGAAAGTTCACCCAGTGTGTTTGGTGTGCAAGCGAAGTTGCTACCAAACCTAATCTTTGAACAAAAGCTCTGATCGGGCGAGCGAACCTGCTCAGCGAATCTGTGTTGTCGAGCACACATCGAGCGAACCTGTGTTGATTCACCCAAGCGAATGTATTGGTGAATCTGCCAAATTTCAGCGAATCTATGATTGGATAAAATTGATGACTACAACAAGCATCACCATGACTGATTTGGAGAGTGTTCAACCTAACAGGCCACCAAGGCTTGTCAATGGTGAGAATTTTGAGAATTGGAAACGATGTTTGAAGGCTTTCTTCTTTTACACAGATCACAACCAATGGGAATTAATTGTAAATGGACCTCACAGACCAACAACCACTGTTGGAGCCGTCACCTCACCAAAAAATGATCCAAGTACTTACTGAGACTGACATCAAGTTACTTGACCGGGACAAGAAAGCTCTTAGAGCCTTGATTCTTTGTTTGCATCAGGACATTTACAACAGATTTGCTGAACACACAACTGCTAAGGACTTGTATGATGCGTTGTGTGAGTTTTATGATGGTAATGAAGATCTGAAGAAATACAAGAAAGCTCAAGCTGAGAAGGAGTTTAACTCATTTGTAGGATACAAGCATGAGGATCTCACTGATATAACAAACCGTTTCTTATCAGTTTCAAGCACTCTAAAGAAGTATGACGAACAATTGGGAAACCATGAGCAAGTTACTAAGTTACTGGACTCACTTCCCCCACAGTAGAGTCCGCAAATCAAGTTGCTCAAGCAAGAAAGGAACTTTGCTGATTACAAGCTTATGGATGCAATCAACAAACTCAAATAATTTGATCTTGATCTCAAGAGAAGGGAATACAACCAGGGAATGATTCCAGCTACAGTTCAACCTCAGAATGCTGCATTGATTTCATCCGCTACCAAACTCTCAGTATTATGGTGCAACTTGTGGAAGTTATGGAGGGTCAACTTGTTATGTTAGTTCAGAATCAACTACTGGTGGATCACATGTGGGTTCAAGCTCAAAGGCATTAGTCACCACTCAGATTCCATCTGACACTATGGCATTGTTCGGGATGTTTGTTCATAGCTATGAAGCTCTGGTTGCTGGAGAATTGAGAGGTAAAGGTATGACTGTTGAGGACATGTATCAGGTGGATCCTAATGATCTTGAGGAGACTGACATTCAGTGGCAAATGGAAATGCTCACTCTTCATGCAAAAAGGTTTATGGAAAGAACCGGCAGAAGAAACTTTGGAAACCAGGGTCAGAACAACAGACTAGGGTATGATAAGTCTAAGCTTAGGTGCTTCAACTGCAAGCAGCTTGGTCACTTCAAGAGAGAATGCCCCTCATTGTCACAGAACCAGTTAATTCTGGAAGTTCTAAAGTCATCCCAATCATGGATAAGGTGGAAGAGGTCAAGCCAAAGAAAGAAACTCCTCTGCTCATTAACTTTGATTGGAGTGCTGAAATTGAAGAATCAAAGGAAGAAATCAACCATGCATTAATTGCTGAGGTGGTTGAGGTGCCTATTCTTGATAATGACTACATTGATTGCTTTGATCCTTTTAGAGAATTCTGGGGTGAAACTTCTAGTGAAGATCAAGAGGTCATGGAAAGTGTCGCTGTGGTTCAAGATGAAGAAAGTCTGGCCCAGGAAGAAGTTGTTCATGTAGGTCTTGTTTGTGAAGCTGTGGTTGTTACGGATAAGGTTGGGCAGGTGCCCGGGAATGTTGCTGAGAAACAAGACATTGCTGTGGAAGCTGGGAAAGATGCTAGCTGCTCAAAGATTGTTGATGCTGAAGCTGACAAAGCTGAAGAGTCAAAGCTAAACATGGAAGCAATGATTCAAGAAACCAAGCAAGCAGCTATGGAGGAATACAAAAATCTACTCCCGCGTGCCAATGTGATTGTGCTCTCGCGGCAGAAACAATGTAATGGGTCTTCCATATGAAATTATAGAAGATATGTATTCCTCTGCTTGTAAAATACGTTTAATTGGTATATATAAGGCTAATAGCTTATTAATAAATAATGAAAATGAATTGAAAAAGGTAAACAAAGAACTTAAAATGAATGATTCAAAATATTTTGTTAAATTAATAAAATTTTTAAAAGAAAATGAATATTTGAAAAGAACTCTTTTGGAAAAGAACTGTGAAGTCAATTACTTAACTGAACAAATCATACTTGCTGAGTTTAAAACCAGAAAGCTTAAAAATAAGTTGGAACAATGGGCTCTTTCGAGTATGAAATGGGAGGAATTATGCAAAAAACAAAGGGGGGCTAGAATCAAAACTGGTTTGGGTAATAAAGATGATGCATGTATACATCCTCCACCTAGTACTTTCTGTTATTCTCCTACACCCACTCCTCATCCTTCAAATGAGTTGATAAAAGAGATTATACAAAATGATACTAATAGTCTCTTTGAAGGTTTAGTTGGAGTAAACCATAAGGAGGTGCGAGAGGAGTATGATTATGGTGGTTGTAGTGGTCTTGGCAGCTCTAGTAACCCTAGTTTAAATTCCAAGAAGTCTTTTGTAAACAGTAGTTTAAGTAGATTTGTTCTGTCAAGTACTGCTTTAAATTCAGACAATGGTTTATGTAATCTTAATTCAATATGTTCTGCTTCAAAATATGATGATTTGAATGATGACATTGTTAATGATGTTTGCATAGGTGATAAAGCTAAACTTTCAGGTTATGTCTCTGAAAGTCAAATAAAAACAAACTGTTTTCAAAAGTTCTTTTCTCATCTAATTCCATCCTTTACACCAATAAGGATTTCTAAACCAAAAGATAAGGAAACATTTTCTTCTACTAAGAACAAAAATGATAAAATTGAACCAGAACCTGCTAAAGTGAAAGTCACCACATGTAAATCAAAAGAGCCTTATGACTCTTACAGCGATTCTGATTTGAAATTGTCTAAATGTGAAGAAGAGATATCTATTGATATAATTCCTTTATCAAATTGTTTCAAGACAGGTTTGAAATCTCACTGTTTTAGATGTGGAAAGGATGATCATGTAGTAAAGCAATGTCCTGAGTTAGTTGGCAGTAGTATGCAGAATAGACCTTTAAGAAATAGATTAAAAAATTTTATGAATGCTTTTTTCTGCAAAAGATCTACAATTCAAAGACCTAAGTACTCTAAGACTTGGGTCCCAATTTCAAAAGCCTAACTAAATTCTCTCAAGTGTCAGAAACATTCCAGAGCCGTTGTAAATAGTTTTTGGCATGTAGATAGTGGATGTTCCAGACATATGACCGGATTGAAGGACCTGTTGACAAATTATAGAATCATTGATGGAGGTTATATTGCTTTTGCTGGAGACAAGAAAGGTGGAAAGATGATTGGCCAAGGAGATGTCTCAAATGGTTCACTGACTTTGGAGAAAGTTAACTATGTTCCTGAGTTGGCGTTCAATCTTCTTAGTGTATCACAAATCTGTGATAAGAATATTCCAGTGCTATTTCTTGCAAATGAATGCCTATTCTTAAAGCCATAGTTTCCTATCTGCAGTACCGGGTGAAGGGGTTAGCACTTTTACAACACAATGAGGAGAGTGTATTAGAACACTTAACAGATCAAATGGGGAACCGGTTATGATGATGCTAAGAACACAAAGGTAAACTCAGAAAGAAGGAACAAAATCACAACACAAGTGGTTGGTTTTCAAGGATGTTGTATATTGCTTCTCAAATTCAAATTTACAAGTATTCAGCATGCATACATTACAAGACTTTGAGATACTATATACTACAACCTACAGACGGCCATACTTTGAAGGCCAGCTGGATACATGAACTAGACAACACAATCCATGTAGAGTCAAAAGGCAGATTGCCTTTTGGCTAGTGACTATGACATGCCATAGCTCACATCCTAATGTATTACAAAAAGGATAAAAGTACATAAAGTAGAAAGGTTTGACCCAAGACCTCAATGTATAGTTT